>CAUYSK010041569.1:0-84438 GCA_963575035.1 Avahi laniger | reverse complement strand
GTATTACTTGCTATTTATTTTATATTTATTTTAGACTATGGAGAGGATGCCAGACAAAAAGCAAATCTGAGTGATTTTCTTATTCGAGTTCAAAATGGGTTGTAAAACAGCGGAGACAACTCGCAACATCAACAACGCATTTGGTTCAGGAACTGCTAACGAACATACAGTGCAGTGGCGTTTCAAGAAGTTTTGCAAAAGAGATGAGAGCCTTCAAGATGAGGAGCGCAGTGGCCGGCCATCGGAAGTTGACAATGACCCATTGGGAGCAATCGTCGAAGCTGATCTGCTTAAAACTACATGAGAAGTTGCTGAAGAACTCAACGTCGACCATTCTACAGTCATTCAGTATTTGAAGCAAATTGGAAAGGTGAAAAAGCTCAGTAAGTGGGTGCCTCGTGAGCTGACCGAAAATCAAAACAAAATCATCGTTTCAGTGTCATCTTTTCTTCTTGTACGCAAAAACAAGGAATCATTTCTCGACTGGATTGTGACATGCAATGAAAAGTGGATTTTATATCTGAACCAGCGACGACCAGCTCAGCGGTTGGACCGAGAAGAGGCTCCAAAGCACTTCCCAAAGCCAAACTTGTACCAAAAAAGGTCATAGTCCATTGGCCTAGGCAAAGAATTCATGAAGAAGACCCAAAGGCAATCACAGCAACAACCAAAATAAATAAATGGGACCTGATCAAATGAAAAAGCTTCTGCACAGCCAAAGAAACTGCCACTGAGGTAACTTTTGAGCAAATACTTTAAAACGGCAAGGACGTGAGCTAAGCAGATATCTGGGGGAAGACTGTTCCAGGCAGAAGTAACATCCAGTGCAAAGATCCTTAGGCAGAGCAGGCCTGGTGTATTTGAGTATGAGAAAGGTTGCCAAGTGGTTAGAACAGAGTGAATGAGGGAAAAGTAGTAGGAGAGCCAAGGTCACAGAGTAACCGAGTTAGGGCAGTGGGGCAGATTGCATAGGGCCTTACAGACTTTTATTGGGGCTATCCTGTACATCAGGTACTACAGAGCACATTGTGTTCTGTGTGAACAGTTGTGTTTGGAACTGTGCGGCACAGACGCCCTGGCCATTGTCAGGATTTCATCTTTGACTTTGAATTAAATGGGAAGGCTTTGAAGATTTCTGAGTAGGATAATGGTATGATATGACTTTCATTTTAATAGAATCAATGACTCTGCCTGCTCTGTTGAGAACAGAAAGGATGGAAGTAGGGAGATCACTTGCAATAAACAAAGTGAGAGATGCTAGCGGCCAGGAGGAAGGTGACAGCAAGTACCAGTAAGGATTCAGCATGCCTGAGCAACTGAAGAGATGGAGTGGGTATCACCTGAGACGGGTAAGGATGGGGGAAGAAGAAGTTTAGAAGGGACTACGTGGAGTTCACTACTGGATATGAAGAATGCACAGTGTCTGCCAAGTAATAAAAGTTCCATAAATGGTAGTCATTGTCATACTCATCATCACCATGTTGAATTATACCTTCTAATACTGGTAGGAGGTTCAAGAGAGCCCTACTGGAGAGCTACTGCAAGGGGAAGATCGATTTTTTATGGTCAGTTTTAGAACATTAAAAAGAGGTTCCATGAACCATCCTGAAAGTGCTTCATGTTAATTCTTTGAAATTATGTAGAATTTTTTGAGTACATGTACATCTGTGCATTCTCCTGAGAAGAGAGGGTCCATAGCTTATCAGATTTGCCAAGGAGTTGTGAGTCAAAAAAAATTTAAGGAACGTCACGTTCAAGACAGCATTATAACTTTGTTGCTCTTTTTAATTTATTTATTTCAGCGCATTCCAGGGATAGCATTATAACTTTAAATGGAAATGTTCCTATCAAGTTTATTTACAAACAAATCAGTGAGTGCTGACTGAGAGCACATGGGAAACACCTGAGAGCAGGTCCCACAGCTGTGCCCTGAGAGCCCACACTGGCACTTTGTCATCCCCAGACACACACCCAGTGCCATGTTCCCCAAGCGTTTGGATCGCTTCTCCCTGACTTACCTTTGCTTGGCATGGCTGTTCGAGAGCTTACTTGTATTTACAATTGAACTAATGGGGTTCAGAGCTTAAGAAGAGTGAAACGGAGCAGAGGGTTTTCATTTTCAACAAGGTCTCTTGACTACTGAGGGTGTGCTGAAACTGCTCTCTGGTGTCTTTACACCTCTTTGTTTACCAAGAGATCTAGCCACTCCGTTAGGGTAAGGCTGGGACTTGCCCCTGAAACTACAAACAACTTAGCCAGCCAGTGAAACAACAAATAACACAAAATATGGAAAAGATCATCAGGGACATTATTAAATTTCAGTTGAATTTAAAAGTTTTTATTCTCTCAAAAGAGAGTATCAGACTCAGGAATGCGGCAGATTCTGGGCTAGAGTTACCAGTGGCATCAAAATGTTCAGTGACATCATGAACACGCAGGTCCTCACTGACATCTGAGAAGAGTTTTCAACTCAAGGAAAACTCCCCTTACCTTTTATACCCCTGGCCCCTTTCCAACTGGGCACAAATTACATTTCTTCATATAAAACAGCGGTTTCATGGAAGACAATTTTTCCACAGACCGAGGGAGTGGGAGGAGATGGTTTTGGGATGATTCAAGCGTATTACATTTACTGTGCAGTCCAACCTCTCTACCAATGATCTGTATTTGCAGCCGCTCCCTCGTGCTAGCATCACCACCTCAGCTCCAGCTCAGATTACCAGGCATTAAATTCTGCCCGCCTGCAGCTCACCTCCTGCTGTGCGGCCAAGGTTCCTAACAGGCTGGGTTAACCAATACTGGTCCGCGGCCCCAGTATTGGGGACCACAGACATAAAAGATGTGTTAAAAAGCACAGGATGAGTAAAGCACCTATGAAAAATTGTCTACTGCTACAATTATTTAAGATCCAATCTGCCCAATGAGCTCTTGATCCATGCCAACTTATCTATCCTGAATAACTTTTCTGCCAAAATTATGGATCCATTAGATTTCTGGAAATTCCTTCTCAAGTCTCTGCCAATTTCTTCCACAACAAATTGCAAGCCCGAGCACTTCTTTTAATGTTTTTAAGCCAATGCTATTTTTAATTCTCTTTATTATAGGAAAACTATCAGAAATAGCATGAGATCACTCAGTTTTTATTAATATTCCTTCAGCTTTTTGCCTCTGTGGACATATAGCGATAACAGACTAAGTGGTATTATCAACATACACCCCTGGCTACTGAGGTCTGTATAGAAGCATCATCTTAATAACCCCAGATAGTCAGGAAAAGTGGGAAAGGGCTCCTAACAGATAAGAATCCGGTGACATAAAACAAGGATTTTATTTGCCCTCCTTAAGAATCTTAACACAGCCCACTGCTTCTGAGACTAGACAAAGAATAATAGTAACAACTACAGATACTGGGCACTTATTTTGTGCCTGTTCTTCAGACATGATGAATTTGATCCTAATAAACAATGCCATGAAGTAAATTCTATTAAAATAATCATATAACCCCCAGGATAAATAGGATAATTTCCACAGAAAAGTGAAACCCAGAGAGGTTAAATAAATTATCCAGAGTTGTACATCTTACTACGTGGGAGAATAAGGATGATGAACATGAGCAGCGTGACCTGAGGACAGCCGTTTGGTATGTTATTTTAGAGTTGCTCTTTTCCCTTTCTGATATGGCTTTACAGGTGCTTTCTAGGATCTGCCTCATCAGACAGTCAGGCTCGCTAGTTTTTCTCCGAAAAACTGCCTTAAGATCAACTATTCTGTCCTTCAAATATTTAAGTGACTCAGAACCAATAATTCCATATATTTGGTCATAAAATTTTGCTATTTTATGTGCTTTTCCCAATTAAATTTTGTAGGGCTCATCAGAATGTCACCGTACTCAAAAGTAGACATTCCATGTCTACTGAGGTTTTTCTTAATGGCTATAGGAAACAATGGTTTAAATCTTTTTTTTTTTAAGAATGTGCCAACCTAAAATCATCACTGATAGATTTTATGGAATAGAACTTAAGGGCAGCAATTTATGTCTTTTACTACTGAACCCAGGGCTATTTTTTCTTGAAAAAAGCATTTGGCATGCCTGCAGGAATATCTAAAACTTTGCAAAAAGCTCCTTAATTTTTTGTAAGAAGTTAACAACTTAACCCACCTGCCTGTTAAAGCAGATGGATCTGAATTTGGTAACATAGAAGAGCTACATTCATGGCCCTTGCCAGAGATTAGAACCTCAAATTGTCTGTAGACCAAATATCATTAAATATTCAGTTCTTAGAAATAATATATATAAAGGACAACATGTGCAATCTATACATCTCTTTCGATATGTTATTACGGCTTTGGACAAAGTCAGAGCAGCAGATAGCTATAAACTTGGATTATACCATTTTGAAAAAATTATACTCTCTCATCTTGTTCCACAGGCTTACAGTATGAAACCTGAAGAGTGGTAAAAACTTCTCATTATCTTTAGCCTAGGAAGGCTATTAAAAACTGTCCATTACATCATATAGTGGCTACTAAATGAAGCCCTATTAAAGAAGTTTTCCTTATTTTTTAAAAGCTTATCTTGATATAATTTCAAACTTACAAAAAAATGCAAGAACAGTACAGGGAATATCTATATACCCATTACGAAAACACCAGTTGTTTACATTTTGCTTCATTTGCTTTAGCATTCTGTTTTCATATATGTACATATTTTTCCTGAACCAGTTAAGAATATGCTGGAGACATCGTGCCCCTTGACTCCTAAATATTTCAGTGTGTGTCTCCTAAGAACAAGGACATTCTCTGTCATAACCACAGTATAATTATCAATATCAGAACTGTTAACTTTGATAAAAATACTACTTTCTAATCTATACTCCCTGTGCAAATTTTGTCATTTACACCAAGAATGCTCTTTGTAGCTACTTTTTTCTAGTCCAGGATCTACGTCAAGATCACACAATGCATCGGAAATCATCTCTTTAGTCTGGAACCCTCAGTATTTCTTTCTTTCTTGATCTTGATATCTTAGAAGAGGACACACCTGCTATTTTGTGGGCCAACTCTCGATTTGGATTTTATCTGCTATCTTCTCAGGATACAGGTTATGTATTCCTGGAAGGAATATCAGTGAATGATGTTACCCCTCCTAGAACATATCAGGAAGCACGGATATTAGTTTTCTCAACATTGGCATTAATTTTGATCATGTCATTAATGTGGAGTCACTAAAGTGGTGTTTGCCAGGTTTCTCCACTATAAAGTTACTATGTTTCTCTTTATGATTAACTGGTAAATTGTAGGGAGATAAATTGAGACTATGTAAAAATATCCTGCTTCTCATCAAACCATCACCCACTCATTTTAGCATCAAGTGATGATTTTCTAACTCCATCATTCCTTTTCTATGTTGGCATTCTCCCATAAGGAAGAGCTTTCCCTTCGCCCCCATTTATTGCACTTTCTTACTTTCTAGCATAACAAGATGTTCTAGTCTCATCTTGTACTTTTCTAGGCTTTATTTTAATACAGCCACCACTGACAGATCACTATCTGCCAAGGATGGTACCAAGCACTTTACATACATCATCCCATTTAAGCCAAATAACAGCAGGCAAATGGGACAGCACAGTGTCAGAGAGATTAGGTGACTTGTGTAGGGTCCTGCAGCTGGGATATATTGAAACCCAGAGTTGAACTCAAGTTAGTACTTAAGTACAGGACAGGGAAAGAAAAATGCATATTCAGAGAGAAGTGAGTGGAGCATCTGGTTTGGCTGGAGCACAGGTATCAGAGCACGATAGTGGGAGACTGAGTGGGAAAGACAGGCTGAGGCTGGGACAGATTGTTCTGAAAGCCTAACTAGGGAGTTTACACTACATCCCCTCCAAGTAAATGGAAGTCACTGGGAGATTTCAAGCAGTGGAGTGACCCAATCATGGCCATGTGTTAAAAAGACCAATTAAATAATAATGTAAAGGATGGACTGGAATGGATCAAGAGAGGTCAAAAAATGGACATTAGAGCTATTTCCAATTTTCTGATACTAAAAATAATGCTGCTTCTCTAGAAATACCAAAGAAATCAACACGTGGGCTGAGCTGTGTATAGAAATGAAGTCACATGGTTCTTCCACGTATCAGCTATGTGGCCTGGAGCATCTTTCTTGACTCCCTGAGCCTCAGATACCTCATCTGTAAAACAAAGATGATAATTCACTCCTTGAAGGGTTACTTGCAAAGACTGAATGAGATAACATGAAAAATACCAAGAGCAGTGCCTAATACCCAAGTAAGTACCACAAAATCTAAAAATTGCAATAAAAAAATATCTGCCGCCTTCATCTAAAACAACTTTGTGACTGTGGATACAGGAGTCTAGCATTTTCTGGCCTACAGACAACCTTAGTTTGTACTGACATTCTCATTCTTATAATAATTAGAACAATAATGCAAACAAGAAAACAATGCCACAAGAAACATTCTTGTACATATATTTTGTCTACTTGGGCAGGTATAGATTGGTAGGACAGATTCCTAAAATTGGACTGCTGAGTCACAACATATTAAATTTTGATAATTACTGCCAATTTTTGATGACAAGTACTTTCCTCAAAAGGGCTGAAGCCATTTATATCCCCCACCAACAGTGAATAGATGTCTTTTTAAAAGTTCCAACTCTTGCCATTATCAATATCTTTAATTTTTGCCCATCTGATGGGCGTTTCCAAGATACAGAAAATTTTAAGGTGCAGAAGGAGAGGGGAGAAAATCTGAGAGTTTGAGGTAACGCGACCTGATACGGTTTCAGTAGAAGCAGGATGAAGGCTCATCTCAGACGGAGAGGAAGGCAGTCACGGGGCTGTGGGTTTGAGAAGTAATAAGGGTTTCGGAAAACTCATCTGCAGTTCATAAGAAAGGAGCAAAATGTTCGCTAACCTTCCGTGAAGTTCTGTTGAGATTGTCAGCGTGAATTTCGTGCCAGACCCAGGTGACACATTTTGTTGACACATGAGGAAAGCTTAGCAACGAACCTGGTATTGGAAAAAAAGTTCAGAGAGTAATCAAAGAGACTGAAAAGTCAGGTGAGGAGGAAGGTTAGGAGGGCAAGTGATTCTAGCGTGCCAGGCAAGGCAGATTCCAGGTTAGTGAGGATGCGCATGGAACCCAAAGGAAGTGGGGGAATAGAAAAGGCTCAAGGGAAGGCAGTGCTCAAAAAAGGATTAAAGAACTCTTCAGGGACTATGAGAAAGGAGGAAATGGAAGATTTTGGTCAAAGAAATCTGACGTTCGGCTCTTAGAGGTGTAACTGGTTTGACGGATAAGACCCAATGTGCAGCTACATTTGTAAGTGAAGTAAAGGCCAAAGAGGTCTGGCATGGTGCTGAACTGGTTGTCAATACTGCTACCAGAACTGTGGAAGGTGATGGAAGGAAACTGGAGGAAAGGGAAGCCAAGCCTGATGAATAAGTTATGGGAAAGGCAAGCACTGCTCTAGGAGTCAGTTAACTAGGAGATTAAGGGGAAGGGGTTAGAAAAGCTCTTTCAAAAACAAAACTCTGCTGAGAAATTATTTTCTTAAATGATGTTTAACTACTATCATTTTGTTGAGTACAAGTAGCAGAAGAGGAAGATGGATGGTATCCTGGAACAGGGGCTGCTGGAGAAGCAACATCCCCCAAGGACAGGAGGTTTTATTTAAGAAGAAAAGATAAGTATGGCATTTAGGGAACCTGTGCACGCAGGGTTACTCATAGAGCACAATGGAAAGGGTTGGTAGAGGAGGATGAGGGGGAGAATGATGTTTGGAAGAACATAAAATTCCTACGATATAAAAAAAAAAAAACCTCTAAAGCTTCTAAAATAGTAGGGACATAAAAAATTAAGCTTTAGAGAGTACAGTCCATCAACAGCTTCATACCTCTCTAATGATATAGTTTACATTTTATTCCAAAAGCTAATTTAAATGTATTCTGCCAGAAAGTCAAGTTGGAAGCTGGCACCAATGAGGCAGACCAAAGTCCCAGGGCAATTTTTTCTCTGCCAGGCACAGGCTCTAGCACTCACAAGTATAAAAGCACCAACACGGGTTGCAAGAAAGAAATAAACATGTAATATTCCAATCACTGACTGATAATAGCCACATAGGAGTATTAGGGTAGATTCTTCACCTCAAGTTTCAGCATTGATAAAGAGTGGAAATAGTTCAATGCTGTAAATGCTAAAAACTGCAATGAAAAGGGCCAATGGGCAGCCAGAAAAGAAGGGGAAAAGGAAAAAGGGAACTGTTAACAACATAGTAAGGATACCTTTCTTGATGGACACATTTCTTACATTCTGATTTCTTCTCCTGAGAGAAATTCAGGATAAGTCTTGAGACTTATTCCGCTCATAACTGAAGAACAAAAGAGGACCACTGATAACAAAAGAGGGCCATCAATAGTCCATCTTTATGATACTAATTAAAATAAATAGGTAGGGCATAAATTTCATACATGTTCTCAGAAGCTGTCTGGCAAATATCATTAATGTGACTCTTCCAAAAAACATTTATCAATTTATAATTGAACTGAGATTTATTTACAGTTCATACAACGGAATACCACATATGATCCTTGTACAGATGATTGGTACCTTCATTAAACTAAAAGGAATTTCTTTTGTTACATGAATATGATTATATCCCAATTCTGTTGTATTTGTTAAATCATCTTCTTTACATGTAAAATGACTCATTCTATATCTGTAAAATATTAATATAAATAATTCTAACTCCCACATAAGATTGTCATGAGTATTAAATAAGCTATTGAGGATTAAGGCTGAACCAGACATACAGAAGGCACTTGTTAAATGGTAACTAATAGCTACTGTTATTATTTATAGACATCAATTATAATTTATAAAACTGAAAAATACTATCGAGTTTAATTGTAACAACTTAAATATAAAAATATAAAAATACTGTGTCCTGACTTACTCTCTCAATGTAAGCAAAATTTCAAGGCTTACAAATGCTTAACATATATTCCTCTAAAGTACCACTAAGGTCTAATTAGTTTTAGTTAGTATTAAGCTAAAGAGAAATTTTCTTATATAATTGATATTTTAATGTAATCCTCAAGTTTTAAAATTGCACAAATAGCTGATTTTTATTCAACTGCAATTAACTAGCTTTTAAAGATTTTTATGCTCTGGTATTTGGAGTGCCAGATGAAGCGCTCTGATACTGTGTCTCTAAGAAGCATAAAAATAACACAGAAATCACACAAATAATGTGAAAATTCAAAAACACAAAATTTCTCCCATTTTAAAACACTACCATCCTCCCTAAACCCCACATGTCCAATCTTTTCTTTCTTCTTTCTTTCACTGCCAAACTTCTTTAGAGTTGTCTACATGGCTGATGCTTCTTACTTACCCACTCTTCATGTTATATTGCTGCTGTAACAAATCGCCGTAACAATATAAATTGATTATTTTACAATTTTATACATTAGAAGTCTGATATGGATGTCGCTGGGCTAAAATCAAGGTGTTAGGAGGGCTGCATTTCTTCTAGAAGCTCTAAGGGAAAATCTGTTTCTTGCCTTTTCCTGCTCCTAGATAGAGGCAGCCCTCATCCCTTGGCCCCTGGTCCCTTCCTCCATCTTCAAAGCCAACAATGGCCACTGAGTCACTTTTCACACCACATCGCCCTGACCTCTTCTGTTATCACATCTCTCTCTGACTCTCCTCTCCTGCCTCCCTCTTCCACTTGTATAGACCCTTCTGATTGACCCACAGTCGGCCCACTCAGATAATTCAGGATAATGTCCCTATTTTAAGATCAGCTGATTTAACAATCTTAATTCCATCTATAAACTTAATTATCCTTTGCCATATAACTCAACATATTCACAGGTTCTGAGAGTAGAATGTGGGCATCTTCGGGAGGCCATTATTCTTCCTACCACAGACCCTAGTCACTCCTTAACACACCACAGCACAACTTCTACCTCCGTAATGCCACCATAGTATAAGGTTCATGTTACTAGAATCGGCAAATACTTTTCATTCCTCATATTATTTAACTTTTCAGCCACACTTTGCAAACCAAGGAAAAGAATATCTCAAGGACAACAAAGTGAAACTGGCACAAGAACCACCCCTGCAGATCAGCCCACATTCAGCTTTCTAAAGTGGTTTTGTGAAGCCGGCCACTGAATTTTGGGGTAGTCGTCTGTTATACCGAAAAGGCTAACTGATACATTAGTAATTTGTAGATCATGCTCGAAACTAACTGACTTGTTCAGGATCACAAGGATAATAAGTGACCAAAAAAAAAAAAAAAGTCTTTTTCTTTTATTTTATCAGAATGATGTCCCTTTAATTTAGGTCATACTTCTGTGATGATACTAGAGATGCAATTTATATCTCATTTCAATAATACATAATTTTCACAGCTATTTAACAATAGCAAGTAGATTTCATTTTGTTGTTATAGGGTCACCCCACCCTCAATCATTCTTCCTTCTTGGACTCAGAATAGCACAGCACGCGTGTATATACGTGTGCTTGTGTGTATATAGGAAGGTAAATACAGACTATAGGAGAGAAAAGTAACCTTTAAACTAGTAAATATGCTTTAGAAAAGTGAATTAATCCTGAGAACTTGAACTGAAGATCTCCACAAAATTTCCAAGATCCTGGCAACTCCATCAGACAAAACCCATATAGTTCTGACAGATAATATCCTATGGGATTAACATTCGGGTAAAATGGCACCTGCCATCAATCAAAATTCTTCCTTCCTAAGCATAGACTATTTACTTAGATTGATACGTTTCAAAACAAAAAGACTAGGTGTTCAAGGTCACTTGTAAGTATTAATATTTGCAACAACTTTTTCCATTTGCACTTTTAATATCACGGGTGAGAATCCCTTATATTAGAGCAGTAGGAAGTGAACAAATTCACTTTGTTTGAAAGGAACACACACTGTTAACTTTGGTAGAGGACGGCGTCAGCTGCTCAACACCTCTGCACATCTGACTTGACTTGATGTTGAACCCAGAAATCTTTCCTTTGTTCTGTAGTTCATGTGCTTCTATCAGTAGAAGGAGAAACCGAAATTCACTGGAGACACTGAGTTAGGTGAGCCTTAAAGTATTACTGAAAATTATAGAAACAGGCAAAACAGCACTATTTCCACTGAGGGTGTAAAAGGACAACCATGGACGGAGCTGGAAAGCTTATTTTAAGGCTATGTCTCGTCATGGAAGTCAGTTTGTAGAAAGGGAAGTAGCAGAGTTAGACAGCAATGCTGCACCTCTTGTTTTCAAGGAAAGATTCTCTGTTCTGCTTTCACTCTCCAAACACCTGAACACCTCCTTATTTCTGTAATATTTGGCTAGAGGTCAAATTCTCCTATTTAGAATTTTTGTCATGTTTCTTCTTATGGTGGCACCTTCCAAAGAGCTGTTACGATGTTCCTCATGATTCAGACTATTTCTACTTCTTTCTTCTCCCTCTCTCTCTCTCTGCACTGTTAATTAGTCTTCCTTTTTCTTTCCTACAAATTTTCCTCTTCCTTCGGATACACTTCACATACATTAACTCCCACAGATTCTGGTTCTCGCTTTCACCTACTCTTCCTCCTCCAGACCACCTCAATCTTTCCAGATGGCTCCCGTTTCTTATCTTGTATCTTAGCTGTTTTTTTTGTTTTGTTTTTTTTTTTTAAGAGACAGGGTCTCACTCTGTCGCCCAGGCTGGAGTGTAGTGGTGCAATCATAGCTCACTGCAACCTCAACCTCCTGGGTTCGATTGATCCTGCTTCAGCCTACCAACTAGCTTGCTCCACAGGTGTGTACCACCATTCCTGACTAATTTTTTAAAATTTTCTGTAGGGACAGGGTGTTACTTTGTTGCCCAGGCTGGTCACCAAGTCCTGGGCTCAAGCAATCTTCCCTCTTCAGCCTCCCAAAGCACTGGGATTACATGTGCGAGCCAGCACGCCTGGTCCTAAAGTACAGCCTTAATGTGATGTGCCACACAAACCTGACAGTCATTACTTTTTAAGTCATGACAAAGCCATATCACTTTTTTTCTTTTGGTTTTAGCTCAACATTCTAATAGCTCCTTCTGTAAATGCATTCCAGCTTATCAAAATTGTTACGAAGTTCTAAGAATATCTATCAGTCTTGTGAATTAGTCATATTTACTTCAAAGCAAGAAGTTCCTTCACTTACTGTCTGTTTTGTCACATTACTGACTGCAGTGTATCATGAACACTCTGTTAATATCTCAGCAAGCATCCTCACCCTTGCAACTGAGATGAAACTAATATTCAAAAGTGAAACTTTAATGTTTTAAATACCTAAAACTCCTATTGAAAGGATGACTCACGATCACAGAACTGTCTACAAGGCTGGGGTGGCATTCATTATTGACAATGAGCCTTGGCTTCACCTTTATAAATACCTTTGTAATTTGCTTCTTTTATATCTTATGAATTCTACTGATTAATCTGATGGTTTATTACAGTCATAAATCAGTTGGTGTTTTAACAAAATCACCACTGAGACTAGAGAACAGAAAGAGAAAAATTGTTTTTTACAGATTAGTTTCCACATAGAATTCCCTCTCAGTGTTAGTTGAAATAAATATGAGTTTTAAGAGAAGGAGAGAATAGATGAAAATATTTTTATATCTCTTGTAACCATGCACAGGTACAGAGAAAGTTCTAAAAGAAGATGTGGTCTCCATGTTATAAGATTCAGAAAAGGTAAAAGAAATATAAAAGGAAAAAAAATCCATGAAATTCATATGATACCATTAGATATAAATTAAAACAGAGCCTAAAAAGACATTATTGCTGTAGAATCTAAGGAAAAAAAAACCCAGAAATGTGGGTGGGCACAGTGGCTTCCGCCTGTAATCCCATTACTTTTACTCGAGGCCGAGTTGGGAGGATCCCTTGAGCCCAAGAGTTTGAGACCAGTCTGGGCAACCACATCTATTTGTCTATTGTTGTCTATGGTCAAAGAAGCCTTAAGGCCTGCAAAGCCTAAAATATTTACCATCTGGCCCTTTATTGGTCAGAAAAAGTGCTGATCCCTGATTTAGAGGATGGCAGATACAATATAAATGAATGAAAGGCAACTACAAATAAACAAAGTTATTGTAGAAAACAATCGTACATATTCAGTTCTGGCAGAAATACCCATCTAGTCTGTATCTGGCTACTAAAAGAAAATATCACATGTAAGCATCTGGCAAGATAATACCAACATTATAACCATCATATCACTTGGAGAAGCCTGTGCCAATAGGGCAAATTTTATCCCAATGGAACAAGCCCTGTCAAGAAATCTATACAGTGAGCCATAAATACCAGTAGAATGTGATGGCAGCCTAGATCCGAATCTCCAAGTATGTTTCTGAAGCATCTTAAAAAATAGCAAAAACAACTGTAAACCTCCATGACCTACCTCTTCAACAAAACTAAGAAACAAAGAAAACCCATATATACCAAATACCATGCTGTAGGGCAGGCTGAGAAGGAACAGGGCAGGACACAAGCACTGTGGAGAAGGTACAAAAACACAGTAAGATAGCAGGATATAAAATTAATATATAAAAATTAATAGCTTTCAGCTAGAAGATCTGGTGGAAGAGAAGCAACAGATGATAGGATATCTAAGATTAATTTAAGAAATGTGGGCTGGGCTCACGCCTGTAATCCTAGCACTCTCGGAGGCCGAGGTGGGAGGATCGTTTGAGCTCAGGAGTTCGAGACCAGCCTCAGCAAGAGCGAGACCCCGTCTCTACTAAAAATGGAAAGAAATTGGCTGGACAACTCAAAATATATAGAAAAAATTAGCTGGGCATGGTGGCGTGTGCCTGTAGTCCTAGCTACTCAGGAGGCTGAGGCAGGAGGATCGCTTGAGCCCGGGAGTCTGAGGTTGCTGTGAGCTAGGATGATGCCACGGCACTCTAGCCCGGGCAACACAGTGAGACTTTGTCTCAAAAAAAAACAAAACAAACAAACAAAAAAGAAACCTGTTTGTACTATCAATAATCAAAGAATACAGGCAGTACTGTTTGGTAAACAGACGACAGACACTGGGATGAGTCAGACCTAAGTTACAATCTAATTTTCAAGCTTATACAAGATACGTAACTTCGAGACACACAGCTTCCAGAACCTTTGACATCACTAATGAGGGGACCCTGCAATGTCATTGTGAGGGTTGGTGATACTGTGGATAACACCTAGCACAATGGCTGGCATACTGCAGGTGCTCAAGAAACGCTAATGCTTCCAGAGCACTATGTGAAATTCTAGCTCATTTAATCCTCACCACAGTTCTAAGAGGGAATTATAATGCATATATGCAAATTAACACAAACATAAGACCAAAATGGTAACAGATGAAATATTCAACAATGGCATAGTACAACACTAAAACCACTGCCGTTCACTTCTAGCAGGAACAGAAAATGGTGCAACTTTCTGCAAAGCAATCTGGCAACGTATGCTGAGGACTTTCCCAAAGACAACGTACCGTGGTCCAACTCCACTTGGGAAAAGGAAAGTGCCTGTGAGTGAAAATGGGAGTGTTTAAAGGCTTGACTGATTAGTGCCGATTCCTATTATTTGCAGGTTTTTCATAAGGAAATGCAACGCATCTCTAGGAATAGAAGTCTTTATTTTCTTTGTTATTTTTTTCTCATTACTGGTTTTTATGTCTCTTAGTCATCTCAAACCTGTTCATTCCTGGGGTCTCCTAAAGCAGAAATTGTGGCCCATGTCACCATTCAGCTCCTCACATTTGAATAGAAGCACACTGCCCAAGGAGGCAGATACTGCTAATGTGTGAACTGTTTCTTAAGAATGATAGTGTGGAATAGAGGTATATAAATTCCTTCATGATGGGAAACCTCAAATCCAGAGCAATGCATGATATTCAAGCAAATGCCATCACAAAGAGAAGAAAGAGTCGAAATGTTTCACTTCTAAGTCCGAAGTATGTTGCACTTCTAAGTTCGAAGTATGTTGCCCTTTGAGTGCATTACAACTTAACATCCAAATAAAAATGTTTGCATAAAAAGTTTGATAACAACTTACCTAAAATGAGATGAAGTTTGGTTTCTGTCTGGAAAGCATAGTGCAGCGTCACCAAAAATGGCGACTGTCTAATGTGCTCCAAGACTTGTCGTTCTGTCCTTGTATGCTCTGTGGTTTTAGCCTTTTGAACTATTGTTGCCTTTTTCAAAACTTTCATGGCATACAGCTTTCCAGTATCATGACCACTTACTTTACGAACTAGAAACACTTTTCCATAAGCTGAAAATGAAAAGAAAAAAAATAAAAATAATTAAAATGCTACATAGGCAGAATGGTAATTTATTGGAAATAAAATTTTTATGCATACAAAACAACCACTCTTTAAAAGAAAAAGTATCCTTGGTGCTGTTTCAAATAGTTCTTTGATGGGGTTTTTCAATTTTATACCAAATATATTTCTAGGCCTAACCCTCAGTATTTACATATCTAAGCCACTGATGACAAAGTTATGCTTTCATTCTTTTATTGTTATTCTATCCTCAATATTTTTAGCTGTAGGAAACTAGCTGTTATAATGGTCAATCAACCACAATGCAATTCTGAAATAAGGACATTTTAGACATTAGATAAAACCTCTAGGTATATATATTTGTTATATTGATATAAACAAAGAAGACAGACTCTCATACACACATATAAATCAAGTCCCTCAAGTATTCCTCCATACTTATTTTAAAATAAAGCCCAAAGCAACATAAGCTGACATTACATAAACAAAAGAGATTTTCAGACTTAATAAACATGAAAAGATCTTAAATTGTAAGCAATATAGATAGAAGTCCCTTTATATCTCTGGGCAGTAATTCATGGCTTACTGGGTCAACCTCACCACATTTTTCATAAGTAAGGGCTCTGCTGGGCACAACCCTGTGTGGGGTATCCCTCCTCCAGGTGGAGGAACTTGGAACACATGGGCACTGTGCCTCACCTGGCAGAACAGGTTCTCTGCATTTATTTCCTTAGAAAAGTGGGGTACGGCAGGAAGACGTGGAAAGAAGAGGGAGGAGGAAGGGCAGGCAAAAAAAAAAAAAAGACACCATGAGAGAGAAAAGGTGGGTCTTTAATTCATCCCTACAAGGGATGAATAACTCTCTCTTCAGAGTTAATCTCTTGAAAAGTGCAGATTCCTTCTCGGATATTTAAGTCTAGTCCCCCTTTAGAAATTAAATGCTTTTATCAGACTACTCTTGAATTAGTCTGAGTTTTGGCCCAGACCAATCCTCCCATACACTCTGTTCACACCCATACAGCATCTTTCACCTAATTCTACCGTAATCCACCCACTAGAATAAGACAGCTTTGAGAGAAGGGCTCTTGTGCTCTGCATGTTATTCATTTCAGTACTTCGGGAAATGGATCATTGTGGACACATGAAGCCGCTGTATCGGCGAAAGACTGCAGTAATCCTGAGGAGAAGGAGGGCCAACAGTTAGTAAGGACTTGCTTACACGAGCTCTGTGCTAAACCCCTTCCACACACTGATTCACTCAGTCGTCACACCAGCCAATGAAACGGGTACTTTTAGTAATCCCACTTCACAGAGGAGGGTTCAGAATAGTTAAAGAACTGGCTGAAAGACCGGGGTAAGAAGCAGTAGAACTGACTCAAATGTAAGCAGCATCGCTCCTGGGACCAGACTCTTAACCATAAATGAATAAAAAAGTAACTTCTCATGAGTGCTAGGAATCAGATATCCTGGACCTCAATAAAACCAGTACTGTAAACACACCGAACACATTCTAGAACACAGAAAACGTTCAGTTTGTGAGTTGTCTCATAGTAAATATAATAATTACAGGTTGAGACCTTAGTAAGGCAGAAGGGAATCAAAAGGAAATGACAGCTTTTAGAACCTAACAAGTTAATCTAAAGTGTAAAAATGAAAAAAAAGTTTACGTGGTCAAAAACAATGAAATGAAGTTAAAAAATATTCTAATGAAGTGTACCATACTTCTAACAGAGTAAGCCACTATATATACTCAGGAGAAAGTAAAGTTCTGCAAAAGCTTCTGTGTTTCCTACATACACACAGTACCTACCCTAAATTCTTGCTCTTCCAGTTTCCTATCTCCAGAGCACCATGGTCCTTAGAAACCATAGAATCCATCTATCCTCTCAAACGTAGGAATTCTTTCTGCAACATCACCGAAACATGGCTGTTCAGTTTCTTCCCAGCACTTCATATTTGTCTTTCAGCATAGCTGTTGACCATGTGACAAACTGCTGGGTGCTAGCACCTAACATCTGACTACGTGTCAGGCACTTTAGATATATATTAACGCATTCAATTCTTGTAACATCCCTACAAGGAGGTAGAACGATTATCTCCACTTTATAGACTAAGAAACTGAAGTGTAGGGTGTTGGGTCACCTGCCCAAGATCACGCTTGTCCATTCTGCCTGACTCCTGGGCATACGTCTTACCTGTGCTCTAGCTACCTCCCTTAAGTGAATGACCTCATGGGCAAATAAGAAGGGAACTAGACATTAAACTGAAGACAATACAGGTCAGGTGTTGCAACAATAGAATGGACCCAGTGCTACTACTTTCAAGATGAGGAAGTTTTGCAAAGTAACCTATTTTATTGATGGGAGGTTCTAAATGTTAGAAAATGTTTCTTATATTGAGTAGAAATAGATCTCTTCATAATTTTTATCTATTGGTGCTTCCAAACTCTCTGGAATTATAAAAAAAAAGTTAGTCTTCTTCTATAAGATAATTTTAAGGTATTTAAAAATACTTTCATGCCATCTTCTTACTCTTTCCTCTCTAAGTCAATCTTAAAGTAAGATGACTTTCAGACCTCTCACCACTAAAAGGATCCACCGACATGGTGAGTTTGTAAATTTTTTTTCTTTGGTTTCTTTCCTGTTACTTTAAAAAATGTTGCATTTCACTCCAAATAAGCATGCAGGTAACATGGGATGTCAACGCACATGGTCAAATAATATACAATCATCCTCCTTACCATGTGATGATATCCAAAAGTTTCCCAATAATATCAATTAAAGACCACACACCCTGCCAAACAATTATGTCCACCTATCAGAAAATGTCCTGGAAAAAGCTACGATGCACCTCACAATCTTTTGTTTTCACTTTTATAGTTGCCATGATTAATGCTAAGGCACAGGACTTCTATCACATGGTAAGTGCTAGTAGGTGCTTTTGTCAACAAAATTCAAGGAGTGCCTTACGACATTGCAAACAACAAATATTTCAGACAAGAGTCTTACTTCTGAGAAGGCTGCAGCTGCATAACTAAAACATAGTTGTCTCCAGTCTCCTTTTTGAAGCACCCATAGGGCTGCTTAGCACATCGCCAAGGGCAAAGAAAACACATTCACTATGGGGGGGTGGGGGACGGTGAAGAAGCTACCTTACCTGGTTAAACTGGTTTATAGTTCAAAGCAGAGGGAGAAAGTGAAGTAGTCCTTCCGTTGAATAATGTCTCACCCACTCCAGAACCACCTATATTTTTTCCAGTATTTCAAGAGAGGCCATTGAAAATGGAAGTGGTGGCAATATTATTTTCTTTTAGTTTGCAACCAGATGAATAACTGCCTGCAAATGCAGCCAACTCCTGCCTTTCACTTATTATGTATGCACTGACATTATTCAAGTAATCCTTTTTTTTTTTTGAGACAGAGTCTCACTCTTTTGCCCCAGCTAGAGTGTCATGGCATCAGCCTAGCTCACAGCAACCTCAAACTCCTGGGCTCAAGCAATCCTTCTGCCTCAGCCTCCCGAGTAGCTGGGACTACAGGCACGCGCCACCATACTCGGCTAATTTTTCTATATTTTTCTATATATTTTTAGTTGTCTGATTAATTTCTTTCTACTTTTAGTAGAGACAGGGTCTCGCTCTTGTTCAGGCTGGTTTCGAACTCCTGAGCTCAAACAATCCGCCCGCCTCGGCCTCCCAGAGTGCTAAATTTACAGGCGTGAGCCACTGCGCCCGGCCAGAGTAATCCTTTTTTAAGTCTATTTTAAAACCTGCAAAGGCAACTGATGGTGAAAACACTTCTGGCCAAAAAAGATACACAACAGTACTTCTTGTTCTGATGGAGCCCCTGAGATGGATGCTTGGTGGGCTTTGCTGCTTAGATGAGGACGCGAGCCGCGTGTCTTAGTATGACTCTAACTTCTGCATCAACATGTAACGGCATCAGATGCTCGCCAACATAGAACTCTGTCTACTGCTATGAATCTTATCAGCTACATCAGAGCCAAGGCCTTTTCAAGATACTCTGTCAAGAAATGTGAGCAAAAGAGAGCATGAAGTTCACTGGTTTTCCAGAGGACTAGTCCTGCAGCGCTTGACTGAACCTGACGTAGAAGAAGTTCCACTTATTTTGAGGTTGAGGGAAAGTACATTCTAAGAACAAATGACAGAAAGGATTACTTCCTGACTTACCTTGGCAGACATCAGTGACCACTGGAATGAGGTAAATATTTCAATTCAAGGCCCTACAGACACCATTTTGGATGCTGCTGAAAACCAGTGCGCTTTTTTAGCCAAGCAGCCATTTCAGAAAAGAAAATTGGATCAAGACAACTATGCAAACTTTTCCAAAGCTAGAGAAAGACTTCTACAGGTTGGGGGCCGACCACAATGGCTATGCCTGTAATCCTAGCACTCTAGGAGGTTGAGGCAGGTGGATTGTTTGAGCTCAGGAGTTCGAGACCAGCCTGACTAAGAGCGAGACCCTGTCTCTACTAAAAATAGAAAGAAAACTAGCCGGACAACTAAAAAATATATAGAAAAAATTAGCCGGGCATGGTGGCACATGCCTGTTGTCCCAGCTACTCGGGAGGCTGAGGCAGGAGGATCGCTTGAGCCCAGGAGTTTGAGGTTGCTGTGAGCTAGGCTGATGCCACGGCACTCTAGTCCAGGCAACCGAGTGAGACTCTGTCTCAAAAAAAAAAAAAAAAGGACTTCTATAGGTTGGAGAAACACTGTAGATATCTTATAAAGGTTATTTCTGCTCAAACTGGAATGTGGATTCATAATTCTATTCTACCTGACGTAGACAGCACAATGTTGACCAACCTTTTTAATAATGATTTAAGTGGCTTTGATAATAAAGGAAATAATGTAAAATGAACCAAAGGAACTATCATGGAGAAATTTCTGGTTCTTTGGAGTAGGTCTCTTCTCAGCTTGCTTTTCTAAATGTGGAACTCTTATTCCATTTGCCACAATTATCATTATGAATCAGGTTTTTAACATTTGTTGCCATAATAAAAAAATTAAAAATGACTGACAGTTTTAAAACAAGAAGACATTCATGCTGCCATGTCAAAAACCACTGCACAATTTCAAATTCTTTTTTAAGCCAAACAAAAGCAGTCTTCTTGCTGAAATTTACTTTGAGCATAATTAAACTGATCTTTTCATGTTATCTGTAAAATCTGAATTTATTAAAAATGTTCAGGAAATAGTCTTTAATGTTCACATTAAGATGAAAATGAGATCAATGTATTAAAAATATTTTTATGGTCTGTAAAAGCAATCAATTTTCAATGTAGTATAATCAAATGCATGCAAAATATTGCAAGAGTATGTGTTTACGTGCATTATTCTGGAGTAAGTAACCTGGAGCCATAAAAGGTTCAGAGCAATTGTTCAGAGGCCTCGGATTTATGTCCTTCCTTATGGTGTTTTCAGCTTAGACATGGTGCTCTCACTAGAAACCAAATGGCTAAACCACTGTGAGACCAACATTTTCTGTCACTCAAACTTCATTAATGCAGCTTAAAACTATATACATTGTATATACTGCTTACTAGCCATGCCACACTTTGGGTTCACAGAAACTTACAAACTATTATACTTAAGCCAATGCTTTTTTAAAAAAAAAAAAAAAAAAAAAACCTCTCTAAGTGACTTCCACTTAGCCAACTCTCAAAACTAACTGATATTCCTTTTCCCTCTGTAAACACCCCACTGACTGCCCATGACTAGGTCACCCATGTGCTTCCGCCCCTACACAGTTCCACACCGGTCACTGATATTTGTTGCCTTACATGTTAATGCTTGTTGTATATGTTATTCTTATTATATAATTTCGTTACATATTATATAAACCACTGAAATGTGAATATGAAAGAAGAGAGAAAAATGAGGTTGAATGCTTTGAACAGACTAGATAAAAGCAAGATGCTTTTTTTTTTTTTTAAAAAAAGGAACTGCTAGAAAATTAGGTATGAGTGAAACAACTATAAAAGGCTAGGGGGAAAAACTGTGAAAATCTAAAAGGATTTGGTACTCAGATTACTTCAAATGTGTCTGGTTCTCACTTTAAAGAATCTGAAACTGTTAATTTTACATGACGCATTCAATTGTGGTTTGTGCGAAATATTCCACTGTTTATAAATCTATTCTCAAATAGTCCTGTGCCTACATCCAAAGATTGGCAAGTGAATGTATATTTATATATTTTAAGTAAAAAATAATATGTTCAAAAAATATATATATATCTTCTCTTTTAATGATTCCCACTTGAATCAACATTTTTTGATTGACAAGTACCAACTGTGGCATACAAGAGAGTTTCTAATAACTGAAGGATGATATTAATCACTGCTGAAATGCATCCTTCCAGATTACTAGAAAATTGTGAAATGGTGACTTGGTCATCAACCATCTAGCTATGCTTCCCAGTGTGCTTACATGCTCAATCTGGTAAGTATGCCTTTTAGCCATCATCTAAATTGTTGATAAAAATACAACCCTCTGCCTTAAAACACCTGATTTCCCATTGCTCTTATGATAAAAGCATCCTTAACATAACCTCCAGCTGCTAAATTATCTGGCTTCTCCCTAACTCTCTCTACCTTCCCAGCATCTCATTTAGCTAACTCCTTCAGAACTCAAATCAATAAGCCTTTCCTGACTTCCCCAGACTAGAAAAACCCCTCTCATTTTAGGTTCTCATAACCCCATGCATTTCTCTATCATAGAAATCATCAGAAATGTAATTTATTTGTGTGATTGTATCATTAGCAGATAACTCTGAAGCTGGCAGGTCACTGAAAATCAAATAATCCTCAATACATTAAAAAAAAATGAACAAGCAAGCAAGTAAACAGGACAAGACCAAAGAAAGAGCTCTGTAATGTACTGCCAAATACCCTTCTCACAGTTGACAATCCCAACCTGAAGTTGAAGCTGGGTCTTTAACAAAATAATCTAGCAATTCAGATCCATATTACAGAGCCACAGTTGGCCAATTCTTTCCCTTTTAGGAAGAGGCAATGAACTTGAATGAAGTAATCTCTTTTAATTTTGGTATTAAATCTGACTCCTGGCTACATTCCCTGGTGAAAGTGAACCCAGGAAACCTAGCTGCCACCATTTTAGAACAGGAAAATATCTTAACATAGTGACATCTATATATGGCCACTGCTTTGTAATCTGCCACAACTACGTAAGAACTAATTACGATGCCTAGCCACATCCCTTCCTTGTATGTAATTTGACTTGGGGAACGAGTCCCATCTTTCCACACGTGGTGTGTGCTGCACACTAACTCCCAGCACCAACAATGAACCCACCTGCGCATCCCCACCCTCTTCCCCTGAAAAACCTCATTCACCCTAAGAAAACGGTGCCAGAAATGGAACCAAACAAGAAACATGCTCTTGGAACTCTAAGTTTCACTTGTCCTGCCTTGGAAAGCTGGTCTCGTTAACAGGCAGCCAAGTGTACACAGTAAGAAACACTAGGGTGGTATATATGAATGCCCCAGTATAACCACCATCATTGAGGGATTCTCAGAGAAGCAGCTTCATTTTAGTGTTACTGCAGCACAACATGTACACAAAAAGCAAACATTCCAAGTTCAACTGTGAAAGTGAATGGCTATAGTTTTGTACTTCTAAAGGCTCATCTGAAACATCTGATTGGATCTCAGAATCAAAAAGAACCCTACTGTCTATCTCAGTAAATTCTCTAAAATTTATTATGTTTGAAGACAGATCAACAGAAAGCACCTCACTGGGACCATAGCAGTAACTAAGTTCTACTCAGAAGGATGTCAGTAAATTGAGGTTTAATCTTCTGTGTGTCACTTTTTAAAGAGACTACATTTTAAAAAAAGAATTATACCTTTTTGAGAATCTCTGTTTCTTTTGTTAAAGATGCTAACATTTTCATGATATTATTTAATTCCCATAATAAGGAGCCATTTGATAACTTCATGGCTTGTTAAAAGTCGCTGCAGACCAATGTTTTTTTCAAACTGTGGGCTGTGTCCCATTAGTGGATGATGATATCAATTCAGTGGGTTCAACTAGCATTTTAAAAAACTGAAATAGAATTGGATATACTAAAAGTGTTTCATGAAACTTTTTTTCTTCTTTTTAAATACATGCAAATATGTGTATGTATATATGAATGTAAGCAAATCTGAGTAAATTAGAGGGAAAGGAAGAACAGTATAGAATGATGGTAAAAAACAGACTTTAGTGACTGCCAGACTGCCTGGGTAGGAATCTTAGATACGCTCTTTACTAACAGTGTGACCTTCGGCAAAATATTTAACATATCTCTGTCTCAATTCCCTCATTAGGGATAGTAACAGTTCCTACAGCCATATGGTTTGGGGATTAAATAAATTAATATAAGAATCTAGAATAGAGCTTGGCAGTTAACAAACACTGCATAAACATTAGTGAAAAAAGTTTGTGTGTGTGTGTGTGTGTGTGTGTGTGTGTGTGTGTGTCTATACACATACATAAATAGTTACGCTAAGTTGCAATATAAAAACGTATCTATTTCTTGCTATGGTTAATAATTTAAAAGCTTGAAAGCTACTGTTCTAAATGAATTTATACAGCACCCTTATTTTAAGAATACAAATTATATAGGTCAAAGAATTTTCCCTTTTGCTTTACCTCTTAGTAACCTCAGAGTTAAATTTAAGGCTCAATTGCAATGATTATCTCATCCCAGATGTCTAACAACTTTCCTTTAATCTGGTTTTTGTTTTGTTTTCATTTTTTCTCTCTTTTATTTTTTTAAGGTGCCTTTTAAAAAAATTTTTTTATCTTTGAAAGTCCCTTTAAAAATAGGTAAATTTCAAAACATTTAAAATAAAATGCATCTGATTTTACATATTTATCAAACAAGCAATGATTCTTAAATTCCTTTACACAACAGATATCTCAATTGCACTCTACACTTCAAATATTTTTTTAAAAATCTACAAAGTATGTCAATATAATTTTAAAGTAAAAATGCAGAATGTGACAAATTTAACTACTTTTTAAGTTAGCTATTGTTAGCAGGATTTGTGAAATCATAAAAACAAAATTTCTAAGATTAAAAAGCTTAGACTGAATAAAAATAGATTATTCTTCGAACATTAAAGAAAAGCTATGAACCCAAAGTATGTTTGCTTAAACTGATGTAAAAGCATATGAAATCACAAGCAGTAATTTTTCTGAGGTAGGTCATTTGTTTTAGGCATAAACATTTATATTCTCTTTAGGTAAGAAACACATAATAAAAGTGTCACTATTCTAGATTTAATTCTATTTTAGTTTTTAAATTAATGAGAGCCATTTGACTCACTTGCTTAACCATTTTAATGGTCAACAACAGTTGAACAGCAGAATCAGAGGCACAAATCAGTACATTTCCTCATGGATGGTGACAGCTCCAGAAAAAAGACTTAATATGTAAGAAGGTTGAAAGTAAAAATAGTTGAGAAACTAATTACATATAGATTCCATTTATATATACTGTATTAGCTGGACTAATTTTATAATAATCTTTCTCCTAGCACTTCCTGAGGTTCAGAGAAACTCTACATGCATTAAACCAGCTTGTAACTGCATGTGTGTATGCAGCTGTGGCTAACTCCTGACTGTCTCCATACGCATGATCCATGTGATTCATAGGCCATTTCT
Organism: Avahi laniger; assembly: GCA_963575035.1. Lineage (NCBI taxonomy): Eukaryota > Metazoa > Chordata > Mammalia > Primates > Indriidae > Avahi > Avahi laniger. Next base: position 59,408 of record CAUYSK010041569.1, on the reverse strand, counting down.
TACTCCTGGTCCCAAATGACTTGAAAATCAAAGAGTTCTGGTCCATTTGGGAAGACGAAAAAGCTCCAAAGGAAACTATGTCTTATTGCAAAGTCTAAACTTGGAGATGACTATCCATGGATTTGGTTACGAGAGAATCTTACTAAAAAATAAGAACAGCAAAACAAGAATCAAGGAAGGCTAAGAAGCATATTCATAAATAAGTCTCCATATCTCCACAAACAAGCCGTTTCCCTAATAGTTATGTCTTAACTGCTGGAGTTAATGACCATCTGTAGTGGATGCTGACGGTGCCCTGCCAGATCCTCTTTGCAGGCTGGGATGTCTATACTCCAGCTGCTCTGAGTATTGGCTGTTAATGGCCCACAGCTGCCCCCTTCTCTGGAGAAAGGACTAATAAGGTGGGCAGGAGTCACCTGCCCTGGAAAGTTACATGCCACCATTTCCTACTCCACCCCCACTCAAACAGCTCACAGCCAATGACTAACATGGGCATAGAAAGCCCTTGCTCCAAAACTTCCCATTAGTTCAGGCTGAATCTATACCCAGCTAAGACCACATGCTTCCTTAGACTCTTCCCCTGCCCGTTCTGCTTCCCTCACTCTCTTTCTCCTAAAAGCACCCCTGCAATAAATCACATGCGCCCAAATCCCTGTCTCTGCTTCGAGCTAACATGACCTGTAATACAGCATCAATGATAAATCAAATTATATTTACAATAGAGAGACAATATCGATCAACATCTTCATATGGAATCATCTTTTAATTATGGCATAAAACAACACAAACATTTGACCTCTAAGATTTACATAAACAACATAGGCTTAAACTGAAGCATAAGGTATGGTGGGTACACACAGAGGCAAAAGTATAAATTTTTGAATGACAATTTTGACAATTTAATGAATACATGCTTTTAAAGGTACTATTTTAATAGGGATACTTTCCAAACACTTAAAAGAATAAAGTGACAAATGATGACTAAGTCATCATACTTTTAAAAACAGTCCTTTAAATGACTCAACCAAAGTTTTTTCACCGCTATCATGTCGCACAAAAAGTAGCAGTATCTTTAAGTTGTCTGGTGCAATTTCCAGCACCCTCTAGTGGCAAACTACCCAGGAAAAAAAGACGTATGTCTTATTTAATAAATGAAATGTGTTTCTGAAAATCTGCTGTAAAAAGACTTAAAAAAACAAGACTATCCTATCAGGGAGATTTTCATATAGTCTGGGACGAATCAGTAAAGAAATAGTGCAAATTACATTTTGACATGGCACTTAAAGCCCAAAGATAGTCTCTACTACATAAATCAGTATTTCCACAGAACAACTTGCAAGATTTGCTACTGATTAGATGATCAAAAAAGACAAAAAAAGAAATCTACATAAGGAAAAAGTGAACTTCTTAAGAGGGCACCAGGGACCAAGGTGGGCACAAATGGTTGCTCATTAGACACAGCTGTAGGAAAGGCACTTTGACTTTCTTTCTACACTTGGCCAGCACTCACTCCAAGGTTTCATGTATCCAGAAATAATTCTACATTACATGAAGACCAGATCTGTATTATTCAATTTGTGAGGTTTTATGTAATATATATTTTTAAATACTTACTACTCCATCCCCAGCACCCAGAACAGTACCTGCCTCTCAATAAATACATGTGAATGAACGAATCCCAACAGCAATGGGGATGAACTTAAAAAGTTTTAAATAGAAAAGTGACATGATCAAATTTATATTTCAAGAGATCACTCTGGCTATGGTGTGGAAATGGATTAGCAAGGACCAGCCTGAAACTAGGAAGATCTTTGGTGGTGGTCATTCTTCTGTTGTAGGATGTATTTTAGGCTTTACGGTAAAATATTCATTAAGAAATGACATTCACTTATGTATCGAGCTAATCTGAGAGCATGGTAATACATAATATTAGCTCTTTTAGAAACTGAGCTACTGTCCCTTTTTAGCTTCCACAATAATAGCTAAAACTTATATAACATTTACTGTGTATCAGGCAATCTAAATATTTTATTACTCCTATGATGTATATTTTAGTATAAGACTGTTAACCTATCAGACACTAAGGTTGTTCAGAATCTAAGATGTTTGAACAGTCAAGAGAAGAAAAATAAGAGATAAATATAATCTTTTCATTTGATATGTTATTTTTAAAGTAATATACAAATCAAGTTCTTAAAAATGCTAATAAAATTTCAACTACCAACATTTCATTTATGAGATATTTTTTCATTTGTTAAATTTTTATTAGAAATATCATTCTAGTTGAAATTACCTCGAGATGCTAACAAAGTGAGTGACTATATAAAATAACTAATAATCTCTCCTTTTGAGTTAAGTCCTAATAATTTTGTTTTTCCTAGTTAGGTTACAGCTTTACAATGGTATTCCCTGTTCAACAAATAACCACAACTGATGGCTATTTAGCAATTGGCAATTCATATCTATTGTCTCATTAATTTTATAACAACACTGTGAGATAGGTATTATTAACTTATACCAAAAGGGACTTATGCTCAGAGTTCATATGATTTACTCAAGAAATTCAAATAAGCAATGATAGTATCGAGATTCAAACCTGAGTCTTCTAAGTCATTCTTGATACTCACACATTCCATACCAGGCAAAAGCACCGAAATTGGAAGAGTAAATTAACTTGGCTATACCTTCTATGGTTACGTGGTGAAATTTTTCTGTTTTCCTTTTTGTCATGGTAAGAAAAGACCACATCACATCTCCAAAGTGCATGACCATGTATGATGAATGAAGAAAATTCAGAGAATACTAAAGTCCTTTGGCTGAGACTTTCATGCTCCACTTCATTATCAGAATTACTAATAATTCACACAAACAAGTACATTTAAAGACTTTCTTCTCCTCTACTTGGACAGATATCTCAAAGAAAGCAAAATTGTCAAGAGAAAGGCAGCAGAGAAGGAAAGAAATTTTTACAAATAAAAATAGAATTATTCTCACAAATAATCCAAAATTTCATCATGAAACGAAATAATTCTAAAAGATGAACCAAAGATATTTCCTGGACTCTGGAGTATCAATCTGAAGAATGATGCTAGAGATAACAGCATAAATGATATGCTTTTTAGATCATTATTATACTTCATACTGCTTTGGGAAGGGGCAGGGCAACGGGGTTGGAAAAATATAGATGGATGATCTTAAAAGCCTATAATCTAGGAGAAAGACAGCAGACGTGAAGGAAAGTTCCAAGAACAACTCAGTGCTGTGTTCTCTATGAAAGGCTCTCAGTGCAACAATTCAGAGAATGAAGCAATGTGGGCAGGACAGCTGGAGAAGAGAAGGAGCACTATAGCTGGGGGAACAAGATGAGGCAGGGCTTCGGAGCATGGGAAAGTACACATAATTGCAGGGGAGCAAAAGAAAATAAACTGGACCAGAAGTAGGCAGAATATCAGGGTTACTTGGGAGAAAAGACGGGAAACTGAAAGCAAGGCAAGAATCTGGACTTGAATAATGAACTGGGGGAAAAGGTGCCATAACATTCTTAAACAGGAGAACTGCACAATAATGCTGTATTTTTAATAAGGCTGCATATTATTTATAACAGAATATAGTGTTATAATGGATAAAATGGAGCAGAGAGCCTGCAGAAAGGCAGCCTAGTTAAGACACCCCTTGCAACAATCCATATATAAGGTAAAATGAGCGATGGCACCTAGGAACAAAAACAAAAAGGTAAATTCAAGGGTGATTTTGAAGGAAAAATTATAGAATTTTGTAAGAAACTAGAAATGAAGAGGCCAAAAGAGAAGAATCAAAAATTATTTCAAAGTTTCTAGCTTAGGAAACTGATCAATAGATTAGTGATAAACCAAAGGAAACGAGATCATTCAAAAGAAAAACAAATCAATACTCTGAGTAAAAGAGAAGTTTTATGAATATATGCATTTAAGTATGAGACCAAAAAGTAAATCTTTCATATTCAAATATTCCACAAAGTCTTTAAGATATCTGACTAGCATTTTTTTCTAGTTCAAGTATATAAATTAATTCATCAAAAGAGTTTTCAGTTTCATTTTCAAAGAAAACCTTACATGACATATCAAGACATCTGATGAGGCTTTTCTATTATTCTAAGCAGTGCTGAAAAAAATTATCTTAAAAAGGTAATGAAACTGAAAGATTAGTGATGAAATTTTTGAATAAAAATTGATATTTTTATTATATTCATAATAAAAGTTTCCACCTACTCCATTTAGTCATCAAAAGTGTGATTTTTAAATGCAGAAGTACCTACAATGACATTTTTTAGTTACTCCATCTTCTCATAAGAGCACTATACTGTCGGCTGACAAAAAGGAAAAGCAGTATCCATGGCTGACAATAGACCCTTTATAGGACAGTGAACAGCATGAAATGGCAATGCAACACTTTGAAGAATTGTCTTAAAGGCTAGTGATCAAACCACTCAAAGTTGAGGTAGATAAATTAGTTGAAGTATTAAATGTGTAAAAAGAACATATACACAACGTTTGATTTTATAAATCTGATATTAAAAATTTCACATACATGAAACAAGCTGATAATTTTGCTTATACTATACAAGTGTGTTTTTTGGAATCAAAGTTATACTAGCCTCATACAATGACTTGGAGAAAATGATTCTTTTTCTGTTCTCTGAAAGAGTCTGTAGAAGATTAGAATTATCTATGCCTTGAATGTTTGGCTGAACTCATTCTTAAAACTGTACGAAGTTTAAATCTTCCTAGTGGGAAGATTTTTACCTACTGACCAATTTCTTTATGATTCCTTTTTCAACCAGTTTGGTATTGTACACATTACAAGATTCCTATGCTTGTTAAACTCTGAAGAACACTACCTCAGAACGCTAACTCCTGTCACCTCCCAAATTACATGCTATTTTATCCAATTTTTCAGTTTTCTTAACCCCACAAATGAGGCATCACGAGCACAGCTTCACACAGTCAGTACTGCTTAGATTTTGTTTGTTCATCAATTCTTTTTGTATCTCAGAAATTCTCCAGGGATCATTTTCCTTCTCCCTAAAACTACATCCTTTAGAAAGTCCTTTAGTGAGGACTTATTGGTAGAAAACATAATCAGTTTTTGTATGTCTGAAAATGTGTATTTTGCCCACACTTCTGGAAACAGTTTTGCTGCGTATACAATTCTAGATTAACAGTTATTTTCTCTGGGCATTTTGAAGATTGTATTCCACTCTCTTACAGCTTCTACTGTTGCTGCTGAAAAGTTAATTGTTTATATATCATTGTTCCTTTATAAGCATGTCTTTTCTCTCTGGCTACTTTTCAGGAATTTATCTGTCTCTTTTGTTCATCAGTTTCTCTCTAACGAATCTACATAAATTTTTTTTTTTCACTTGTCTGCTTGGGATTTGCTGTGTTTCCAATATCTGCAAATTCATATGTTTAATTAATTCTAGTAAATTCTCAGCTATTATGCCTTTGAATAGTGACTTTGCCCAGTCTATGAGCTCCTTCTGGAACTCGAATTAGACAAATGTTACATCTTCTCTGTCTATTCTCTATGTCTTAATCTTTCTCTTATATATGCATTTCTTTTTTCTCCATTCCACAGTCTGTATACTTTTCCTCAAATCTATGGTGAGCTTGAGAAGTAATAGCTAAAGGGTCAGGGGTAGAGAAAATCTTACAAAATTGATTGTAGTGATAGCTATGCAGTTTTTTGAATATACTAAAACCATTGAATGGTACACTTTAAATGAGTGAACTATATAGTATGGGAGTTACATCTCAATAAAGCTATTACCAAAAAAATGAAGACAAAACAGATAATATAAATTGACCTTAAAAAGCTTTTGATCAGATGTCACAAACGCTATTTTCAAGGGAATTGAGTTACCATAGAACTGTGACCTTCTTTCCCCTTTGAGTAGATACTGCCTTTGAAATAGGAAATCAAGGTAGGAATAAAGGATATTATTTTGAAAGCACCACTTCTTAGGGACACGGTAGGCTGGAGCTAGTTTTAAAAAAATACATCTTTACAAATGATCTGAAGGTGAAAATGCCCAATAAAATCTCCAAATTGACAATTACACCAAATTCTTTCTGACAATAAAATGCTTAGTTCATGGGAATAACCTATTCATTGGGATTATTCATTGGTAGCTGCAAAGGTTGAGTCTATATGACATGCTAAACTACCCAAGGAGGTTATGAAGACCTAGTATGGCAAAGCCCCAGGCATGAAGGCTCATTATTGAATGACCTAAAGACAACTGACAAATATGAATTTAAACATAGTATGAGCCTAGGGCAGTGGCTGGGATTGATTAGGAAAGCCAGGAGAAAGGATTTTTCTCTTGCTAGAAGGTTTGGCATTTTGGAAGGTATGGGCAGATACCCTTATATGCACAGGTACAATCTATCCTGTCAGGGGCTGGGACTCTAAGAAAGTACAGAGGCCCCTGAAAGCATGAAGCTAAACTGTAGTGGGGAAGAAAAATGGCCTGTCTTCTGAGGCTCTGCCTCCCCTTCCAAGAAAAGAGCCCTAGGCCTGCTGAGGATAGAAACAAAAGAGTTAAAAGCCTCCTTGTACCTTTACGTGAAGGAAAATGAGAGTAGCCAGTCCTTACAACAGTGGTGACTGCAGAGCAGCACATCCTAGGGCGAGAGTTGAAGAGGCAAGGTACACACCTGACAAGACCAGCTACATAACTGGCAGGGCCCAGTGCAAAGTGAAAATGTGGGGTGCCTTATCCATGATTCATTAAGAATTTCAGAACTATGACAGCAGAGCATTACTCCAAACACAGGGCTCTTCTAAGTGTGGGAATGTCTACAACTGCATGGGTCATATGCCCCTGAAGCCAGCCCTGACTCCTGAGCAGCAAGAACAGTAGTAGCAAAAATTCAGAAGGCACAGGAAAGTAGAGCAGAAAATCAAGATCATCTAAAATCCCACCACCCAGGGACCACCACTGTTACCATCTGGTGTATATACCAGAGATTTCTGCACATACATATATATATGCAGACATTTATCTATATAATTTTAATATCATGGAAATGGTACACTGTACATTCTCTTCTGTAGAATAACACTATTTGGGTGATGGGCACACCTATAGCCATGACTCAACGATGACAAAAGTGACCCATTTAACCAAAAACATTTGTACCCCTTAATGTTATGAAATAAAAAATAAAAATAAAAAATGTTTAAAAACCTTATTAAGTTTAAAAAAAACTCAAGTAAATATAGATCATTTCCAAAATGCTAGTAAATATAGATCATTTCAATTCTATTATTACAGAACATATAGGTCCATGTTCCATTTAACTCAAACCCCTTTTGCTGGGTTTTGAGTTTTTCATTATTGCAAATTACATGCACTGAGTATCAGTAGAGTTGAGTAAAGATTAAATAAGTCAATCAATACAAAGCACTTCCCAGAGCACTTGGCATATAACAAGCACTCCATAAATATTAGTCATTTTTTAAATACTGTGTCCTGTGTAAAGGTTGAATTAATTTACATTCCCAATAGCAAGGTAAAAGAGATTGATTTCCCTAAATCCTTGCCAATTCTTTCAATTTTTGCCTTTTATGAATGGTCTGTTCATCTTCTTTGACAGTTCTCCTACTGGATTCCTCATGCTTTTTAAAATTTTAATTAATTTGTGTATTAGGGCTATCAATCTTTTGTCATAGGAATAACAAGTACCTTTTTTTCCCTTAAAAAAATTAGCAAGACTTACCTCCAGTTCCTAGGACCTTCAGGAGCTCAAAATTTTCAATCCCCACCTTCTCTGCATGTCCTGTTAAGTTAGCTGAAAGAGAAAAAAAGAAATAATTAAGGGGATCAGCAATAGAAGGAGGCTCCTGGGGGCCTCTTTGGTTCCAGCAATGTCCTATTTCTGGACTTGGGTAGCTAAACCAGGGTTCACTTTATAATTATTTGTTGAATGGTACAGCTATGTTTTGTGCAGTTTTCTGTTTGTTATGTTTTACAATAAAGGTTCTTTTTTTAGGAATTTAGGAGCTAGATATCATTTGTACCAAAGGTTACATTAACATAAATTTAAGTGTTAATCGATTCTCTATTGACCAATATAATCTGAAAATGAAAAAAATTCTAATATGTAGATAGATAGGTAGTGAAAAGAAAACTGGACAGAGTTAGAAGACGTATTAACGTATTCAAGAAATATTACTGAGTGTCAACTAAATGTCCAACCCCAAGTTCCAGGCTGGGTTCTGGTTCCACTTTTCCACTAAGAACTGGATATGATTTAGTTTGCATTAGTCACTTGAACACCCTGGGTATCCATTCCTTTATCTCTGAAATGAAAGCGCTGGTCTCAATTAACTCTAACACCCCTGCCAGCTGTAAAATTCTAGTACAATATTTAAAAATATAAACTCTTCAAAAATGTATTCTGTCCTAAATAAACAAAATTAGGATATCTTATAAACGAGTATTTTCCAAATTATAGTCCATTGAATTCTAGTCCCATCCTATGAGACATTAAATGGTGTTATATTTGGGAGAAAGGTGGGGAGCAGAGTGCTCTGGTAGAATAAATTTGGAAATGGTTGGCTTAAACAAAGTTAAATGGTTTCTTCACTGCTGAACCTCACAGATCCTGTATTATGAAAATATGCATGTGGATCTCCAAGACTGAGACACTACATCAATTTATTTACCCACCAAATTAATCTTTATGGTAACACCTATTAATGTTATGTGAACTAGCATTCTGTAGTAGTTAAAAAGGGCTTGATCTAAATTCCAGTTATACCATTTAAAAGCTGTGTGACAAATAACTTCTCTGTATCTCAGTTCCCAATAACATAAAATAGGGATGATAAAAATATCTATCCTCAAAGCATCTTGGTGTCTACGATTTACTTTGAAATGCATTAAAAAATAAGATAAATTGATGAATAAGTCTATAGATATGAATAGATATGTCATAAAGCAAATACAGCAAAATGTTAATTGCAGAATCTAGAAAGTGAGTATAAGGGTATTTGACATACAATTCTTTCAAATTATCTGCATATTTGAAAAAGTCCATAATAAAATGACAGAAAAACAGTACCTACCTCATAGGAGTTGATAAGGATTAAATGAGTTAAATTTACACAGTGCTTACTATGTGCCAGAGTAAGCATTATTATAACTATTTGTAAATAAATTAATGCTTTGGGATGGCAACATCTAGAAAATGAGACCCAACTAAGAATTTATAGGATTAAAAGTTTTGAGGAATAAGTAATCTCAATGTCTTTCCAAAGTTTAATTAAACATACCAGAGCTAACTATATTCCTTTGAGACAGAGTCTCACTCTGTCACTTCAGGTAGAATGCGGTGGTGTCATCATAGCTCACCGCGACCTAAAACTCCTGGGCTCAAGTCATCCTCCTGCCTCGGCTTCCCGAGTAGCTGGGTCTACAGGCATGCCACCACACCTGGCTAATTTTTGTATTTTTTGTAGAGATGGGGGTCTCGCTCTTGCTCAGGCTGGTCTCGGACTCCTGGCCTCAAGCGATCCTCCCACCTTGGCCTCTCAGAGTGTTAGGATTACAGGCGTAAACCATCACACCTGGCCAGAGCTAACTTCTTATCACCTGGAAAATTTTTTAAATTGTGGTCAAAAAATACAAAATTTACCATCTTAACCAGTTTTAAGTGTATAGTACAGTATTGTTAACTATATGTACATTGTTATGCAACAGATTTCTAGAACTTTTTCATCTTGCAAAACAAACTCTATATCCACTGGACAACAACTTCCCTTTTTCCTTTTCTTCTAGCCCTAGGAACCACCATTCTACCTTCTATTCTTAAAAGTCTGATTATCAATTAATGTATCATTTTATAGTGGGAACAAATCAATGTATACAGCCCAGCCTAGAGTTCACACTGACATCAATATAGATCTAAAATGGATATCAAAAACATAGGTAGTATTTTAACCACACAATAGCATACTCCCCTAGTATGTCAAGCAGATTATATTAAAAGCCAAGTTCTCACGAGACAATCACTTTGACATAATGATTTGACTCTCTTCTATTTGAACGTTAAATTCCATTATTATTTTTAAAAGCTTAAGACATTATTAAAAATCATGTATTGAAAATAATTATTCCTGCTTCTATTAGGAATCATTTTTGTTTACTGAAATATGTAAAGGCTCAGCTTTCCAAAAGCATTGTCTATATACTATATTTTTCCCATAACTTTATTTGCTGCTAGAGTAAGAAGATAAGGAACTATCTTTTTTTTTTTATTTCAGCATATTATGGGCATATACGTATATTGCCCTTGCCTCCCCCTCCCCGCCAAGTCCGAGTTTCAAGTGTGTCCATCCCTTGGATGGTGCGCATTGCACTCTTTGTGTATGCAAATACCCATCCCCTCCTCCCCCCTCCCCGACATCCAATAGTTGTTATTCTTATATGTATACTTGTGCGTTGATCAGTTAATACCAATTTGATGGTGAGTAATGTGGTGCTTGTTTTTCCATTCTTGGGAGGAACTATCTTTTGATAAAAAGAATTACTTTCATAGGAAATTAGAAGAGGTTACAAATTAATTACACTTTATTGTATAATGTAGGCTATCCAGGAAAGCCTAGTCATTCACAAAGATCTCTCAAGATGATCTGTGAAGGGCTATTTTTGTTCATAGTCTACTGTCTCTTTTGTTTCTGACATAAATTAATACTTTGTCTGCTAGAGCAGCTCAAAGTTTCTCCAACCTCCTATCCCTGGGGGAAAAAGAAATGACAGGGCTCAAGATGAAGGACACTGATGCCTTCTGTACTCAGGGATGAAGATTCCAGGTGATGAGAAGTTAGCTCTGGTATTTTCAAGTTATGTCCTCTTTAGTTTCTCCTCTTGTTGCCTTAGTAGCTCTTTGCATTGCTTTTCCACCAAGATTGTTCCCAGATAAGGTAGCATTTGGGAGAGGTTCTTCCATCTCCTATACTTCAAGTATCAGGTCCTAGGAAAACTCAAGAATGCTGGGCTTGAGAAGAACTAAGCCCTGGGCTTACCAAAACAACATTCTTTTCCCACCACAAGTTCCTCCTAGAGTTTATCTATCTTAGCCTTTTCTTGCTTAAGAATGGTAAGATTCCAGTAAATAAGCTGAAGGGGTATCTGCTTACGGCAAAGGAACAAGTAAGTCTTAAGCAGGTCCAGGTGGCCCAGCCCAGCTGACTAAGGTCAAGGCTTCAGGATAGGACCAAAGATTAAGCTTGTAATGATGTACTCCTTTATTTTGTCTTCACTGTCATAATCTCACTTGGGGATCAAGCAGTCTTAACTACAATAAGGAAGAATACAGAGATCTTAATCCTGGTCACAGTCCTCAAGGCTGTTATCTGGGATTGTCTGATAACATTCCTTTGGTTCATGTCCTTCTATCTTGACAATATGAAAAATATTAACTTTTTTATTTGACAAAATTAATTACAATTTTACTAATGTTGTAACAAAAACAATATTGTTCCCCATTTAACCCTGATTTTATTTTTTATTTTGCTTTTGAAATAATAAACAGAAGCAAAGAGTTCATGAGTCAATTTTTTTCTCAAAGGAAAAATTAACTGAAGACATCTGAGCACCAAAAATCTACAGTGAACATATTTTTAAGATTTATTGATGTTTATTTACATGAGGTTTATTTATATGAGATTTATTTACATACAATAAAATTCACTCATTTAAATGAATAGTTTGATGAATTTTAGTAATCATGTACAGTCATTAAACCTTACCACAAGTAAGATATAAACAGTTCCATCACCCTGAAAAGTTTCTGGATGTCCTTTTGAAGCCAATCACTTACTAGGCAACCAATACCATAATTCCAGTCATTACAGTTTTAATTTTTAGAATTTCATATAAATGAAATCATATAATACATAGTTTCTTTGCATTCAACTTCATTCACTTCGCCTTACCTCTCTGAGTTTTTATCCAGGTTTTTGTGTACATTTTACTACTTCATTCTTATTTCCTGCTGAGCTATATTCCATAGTACAGATAATATCACAATTTGTTTTTCTATTCACTAGTTGATGGACCGGGTTGAGTGGATTTAGGCTGTGCAGTTTGGGACTATTATGAAGTATTTGTGTGGACATATGTTTTCATTTTCTTGGGTAAATACCTAGGAGTGGGGTTGCTACACAGTATGGCACATGTGTGTCTACCTTTATAAGATATTACCATACTGTTTATTAAAGCGACTGTACTATTTTGCATACCATCAATAATAAATAAGAGTTCCAGTTGCTCCACATCCTCCTGAAGACATGGTAATATCAGACATTTTAACTTTAGCCATACTAGTGGGTGTAAAGTAGTATCTTATTGCGGCTTTAATTCACATTTTCTTGATGGCAAGTAATATTGAGCATTATTTCAAGAGCTTATGGGCCATTCATGTATCTTCTTTTGTGAATTATCTATTAAAACCTTTTCTCCACGTTCTGTAAAGTCTGTCTTCTTAACTATTGCAGGAGTTCTTTATATATCTGAATAAAAACACGTTTTGAAAATATATTCTCCAGTTCTATAGCTCACTTTTAATTTTCTTAATTGTATCCTTTTAAAAACAAATTTAATAAATTTTTGGTGAAGTCCACTTTATATTTTTTCTTTTCTATATTTTGCAGATCCTATTTAAGAAAGCCTTGCCTAACCCAATGTCACAAAGATATTCTCTTATGTTTTCTTCTGGAATTTTAATAGTTTTAGCTCAAATTAAGTCTATGATCCATTTTAAGTTAATTTTCTTATGTGGTGTAAGGTAAAGGTCACGGTTCATTTTTTTCCCTCAGATATCCAGTTGTTCCAGTACCATTTAACAACAACAACAATAAAACCCTATCTTTTCACCATTAAATTATGTTGGCTCCTTTGTCAAAAATCAATTGACCACATAAGCACAGTTCTATTTCAGGACACCCTAGTCTATTCTAGTGGTCTACATCTAGTCTAATGCCAGGAGTTCACTGTCTTGATTATCTTAAGTCCTCCAATCTTAAATTTCTTTTTCAAGACCGTCTTGTGTTTTCATACACATTTTAGAATCGGGTTTTCAAATGCTTCCCAAAAAAGTCTGCTAGGATTTTGACTGCAGTATTTAATCAATGAACATTTTAATGTAATTATTAAAGTGGTTGGGTTTGGACATAGCATTTTACTGTTTGTTTTTAAATGGTTTTTTTGTTTTTTGTTCCCATGTTATTACTTTCCTGACTTTTCAAAAAATCACTTGAATGTTTTTTAGAATTCCATTTTAATTTTCACACTGGCATTTTAGCTCTATTTCTTTGCAATCTTTTTGCTGTTGTCGCTCTAGGGATTACAATGTATATCTCTATTCAAAGTCCTCTTATAGTTAACACTATACTATTCACATAAAATACATTAATAGAAACCTTGCAACCATTCTTTATGGTATGGTTATTGTTAAAAATTTTGTGGGGTTTATATCATGTTCTACATATGTTATAAACTTCACAAGACAATAAGTTTTGTTTATATGATATGACTATAAGGAAATTAATAGAAAAAAGGGAGGGAAGAGAGGAGGAAAGGGAAGGGGTTGCTGACTTTTGCATTTGTCCAGATATTTAGCATATTTGATGATCTTTCTTTTCTAAAGATCAAAATTCCATCTGGTATTAATTCTACTCAACCTTAAAGAACTTCTTCCTTTGACATTTCTTGTAACACTGGTGATAAATTCTGAGTTTTCTTTTAGCTGAAAAAGTCTTTATTCTACCTTCACTTAAGATTTTTTGTTGAGATACATAATTCACATACCATAAAATTCATCCTTTTAAAGTGTACAATTCAGTATATTTTAGTATATTCATAAGGTTGTGTTATCATCACACTATTTAATTTCAGAATCACCTTAATTATTGAAGGATATTAATTTTTTTTAATACAGAAGTCTGGATTGACAGGTTCTTTTCTTTTCGTCTAGCATTTTAAAAATGTTCTTCCATGCTCTCTTGGCCACCACAGTTTCTGAGGTGGAGTCGTCATTAAGTGGGGTCATTGCTCCTCTGAAATGCATCATTTTTCTCTCACTGCTTTCAACATTTGCTTTTTATTTTTTGTGTTCAACAATTTCACCATGTTATGTCTTGATGTAGATTTCTTTGGGTTCATTCTCCTGGTATTCATTGAGTATCTCATATCAGTAAATTTCTGTTTTCCATTAAATTTAAGAAACTTTTGCCTTTTCAAATATTTTTTTCTAGCTCATTCTCACTCTCGCCTCTCCTTCTGAGATTCCAATTACATGCATGTTGGATTGTTTGATATCAGCTACGAGATCCCTGAGACTTTGTTCATTTTGCCAGTATATCTCCTCTGTTTTTGAGATTAATTTCTATTGCTCTATTTTCAAGTTCATTTACTCTTCCGTCAGACATCTCTATTCAACTGTTAATCCATCCAGTAAGATTTTTTAATTCAAATATTCTATTTTTTCATTTCTAGAACTTCTGTTTGACTCTTTCACAGTTTCTATTCATCTGAAAGATTTACTACTTTTTTCATTCACTGAGAGTATGTTGTTTTATTTCATTGGGGATACCAAAATAGTGGCTTTAAAATTCTTGCCTCTATTATATTTCCAATATTCATTCACTTCAGGGTAGGACTCAGTTGATCTTTTCCTCCTGGGATATGTGCCATTTTCTTGATTCTTCATTGAAATTATATATGTTAATTAGTGAAGAGTCTAGATAATCTTTCTCCAATGAGTTGCTTCTTTTGTTTTAGCAGGCAAATGGCTTGGCTTACAAACTCTGTTCCTTGGGAGACAGCTCCAGTCCCAGTTCAGATTTTTCATCTTTAGCTGAGCTATTCTGAGTCTGCTGTACTCACGCTTAGTTCAGAGGTTAGCCAGAGAGGTAGGTATACACGATTTGAGGACACCCCACTACCACTAACCCCCAGTTCTTCCCCTTCATGGATTCCTCCCACTACCTTCAGTGGTCAGGGTTCCCTGGTTTCAGTTTTCTAGTCTTCCTGGCTGGGGAGTCTACTGTTTTTCCACTAGAATCCCCACAGTGTGGACTGCACTTACCCTGAAGCTAAAATCAGTGAAAAGGTAAAGTCATTTCTTACAGCTTCCTTCCTTCCTCCGCTTCTCCAACTGTGTCTGCTTCTGTTTATTCTCTAGTGCCTTCAGATAGTTGCTTTTTGTATTAAGTCCAGGTTTTATAGTTGTTTTCTGAAAAGGAATACTCCAGTGGGTCTTATTCTGACATTACAAGAAGCAAAAGTTTTTCTATGGTCAACATTATACAGTAATAGTAGTTTCTACTTTAACTTCAACTATTGCCTTCAGAAGTGAATCTGAAAGAGTAAAATAAAATTTAAAAAGGGTATGATATAGGCTCATCTAAGAGATCTTGAACTTAATATCCATATGATTCTTTCTTTTACATTACATGTTTCAGGCAAAGTATATGATCACATATGAAAGCAAATCAATAGGAAGCATTATCATATTTAGGCATGTGACAGTATTAATTACAAAGATTTTTTTCACTGTGTTAATGACAAAACACATAAAAGCAACTGGTAAATATACTAAATAGAATCCTAAGCAATGAAAAACATATATTGGAGCATGTGAGTCTAGGTTTCTAAATAGTTCTCATTTCTATGCTATTATTTTGTCATTATGATTAAAGCCTTTGAGCATGAAAGTCTAAAAATAAACTACATTTCTCTTAATTAAATTGTTAACCTAAGAACAAGAGCTCAAACTTCTCAGTAACAATACTAACATTTATTAGAACACTTAAAATATTTACACATTTTATTTCACCCTAGAGATGAAATAAACATCAGCCAATTACAAACATTTTCTGCATGTGTGAGTCATTCACATGCCTTAGTGAAGCCCAAAATATGTTGATCAGATGATGTGGAGCTACCTGCCTGCCTGGGATCAGACTGCCAGAAATAGGCCTGTACTCTGAGAGAGATTTAGAATTGTACATTGTCCTTCTTCATGCCCAAAAGCAGATGGTACTTTATTGTGGTTGTAGGAAAAAAAGAACTTTTGCTCCTTTTCCTATGCCAGGCATATATAGGAAACCCCCTTTCTAGTTCTCCCCAAAGGTAAAAGAGGTTACTAATCTAATTATTCAAGAGTCCGAAACTCCAAATGGGCACAGTAAGTAGGTAGAGACTCTGTGTTAAAAGATCAACCTCTACACAAAGCTTCTGTGGGGTTTCTTGCCTCCAATTTCTGGCACAGTCTGACTCCCTGGGGCTGAATGGC
Organism: Avahi laniger; assembly: GCA_963575035.1. Taxonomy (NCBI): domain Eukaryota; kingdom Metazoa; phylum Chordata; class Mammalia; order Primates; family Indriidae; genus Avahi; species Avahi laniger. The sequence continues at coordinate 43,062 of CAUYSK010041569.1, read as the reverse complement.
CATTCCTTTGCACTTCTTCCTTCAATATATATAGTAGTTAACTAAGCAGATTCAGGGGTTCTCTTAGGACCTGGTGCTATGGTCTGAATGGTTTGTGTCCCCCTAAAATTCATAGGTAGAAATCCTAACCTCCAATGCGATGGTATTCGGAGATGAGGCCTTTGGGGGGTAATTAGGTCCGGAAGGTGGAGCCCTCATGATGGGATTGGTGCCCTTATAAGAAATGGCAGAAGAAAGCATGCTTCCCCTCTCTCTCTCTCTCTCTCTCTGCTTTCTGTCATGTTAGGATACGAAAAGACTGCCATCTGCTAACTAGGAAGTGGGTCCTCACTAGACACCGGAGCTGCCAGCGCCTCAATCTTGGACTTCCCAGCCACCAGAATTGTGAGAAATAAATTGTTTAAGCCACCCAGAATATGGTGTCTTTATTATGGAAACCCAAAACTACTAAGACATTTGGCATTCACTCACTAGTTTGTCCTCTTTTCTAATCTTCTAAGCCACACATCTGAACATGCTGGCCTCAACATTATGATTAGACGGGATTGGGAGGGAAGTAGGGGCCTCACTTAGGGCTTAAGCCTAAACTACCTGCACCAATGCAGCTTTTACACGAGAGTTCTACACTGGTGTGTTGGAATTTGCACATCTTATTAAAGTGGTACTCCGATTCCCACCAGCTACTTTGACAGATCTCTCATGACTCCTGAGGGAAAAGTTAGACTGGCAGAGCAGGGTTTGAGCATTTCTGGATTTCTGGTTGTAATACCATAATGGCATCAAAACTTCACCTTTAGCCTCTAAACCCTAACTAAAAGTATTAACTTCTTCCCACAGAAACAATGTCTTATGAAAACTCTTTACAAATATACAAAATAACGAAAAATATAAACAAACTTTAAAAAGAATAAAACTAGTTAGCTAGTACACAGCAGTATGACCACATCAGCTGTTCATTTCTGGCATCTATTCTGATGCCCACGTAAGAATTGTTAATTAGTAAAGTTGGACTAAAATAAGAAATATTTTAAATCTTTTCAAGGCCTACTTCAGACTTATCTCTATTGTTAATCAGCTTAGACAGTCTCCTCTCATCAAAAGCACTTAGAAGTTTTCTTTTTTTACAATAATACCTAAGTTTAATCATTTAAAAAAGAAAGATATAAACAGTTTTAATGCTTTCATAAAGCAATTTTAACCGGTTTTTTCTTATTAAAATATTAGGAATTATCCCACTGAAAATCCTGCATTTGATTAGTGTTGTTACCCTAAAATGCATATTCTGTGGTTAGAAACTCACCTTTTCCTCCCTGCCAAAGATAAGAGTCTCACTCTGTTGCCCGGGCTAGAGAGCAGTGGCATCATCATATCTCACTGCAACCTCCAACTCCTGGGCTCAAGTGATCCTCCTGCCTCAGCCTCCCAAGTAGCTGGGACTACAGGTTCCTGCCACCACACTTGGCTAATTTTTTTTATTTTTTATTTTTGGTAGAGATGGGATCTCAGTCCCTTGCTCAGGCTGGTCTCAAACTCCTGGCCTCAAGCAATCCTCCCATCTCGGCCTCCCAGAGTACTAGGATTCCAGGAGTGAGCCATTGCACAGAGCCAGAAACTCACTTTTAAGAACGTATTTAACTAATCCTTTTATTAGAAATCAATTGATTTTTTAAAATTTCACAACTCAAATGAATTCAATATTTAAATAATTCATTTTAAAAAACCATTTGAAAGAACAATTCTTAAAGGAAACATTTTATATTATATAACAGATATAAAATAATTATTTTATACTATAATTGGATTCCTTTAGCTCCTCCTTACAATAGATAAATATTAATATGGTTATGTACAGTATGGGAAAATATAACTGATATAATTTTTTCCAATTTCTTATTGTGGTAAAATACATATAAAATGTAACATCTTAATCATTTTTAGGGGTACATTTCAGTGTTATTAATAACATTCAAAATGTGCAACCATCACCACCATCCATCTCTATAACTCTTTTCATCTTATAAAAGCGCAACTCTATATCCATTAAACAATAACTCCATTCCTCCCCCCCAGCCCCTAGTAACCAATATTTTACTTTCTCTGTCTACGATTTTGATTACTCTAAGTATCTCATATAAATGGAATCATACAGTAGTTGCCTTTTTGTGGCTAGCTTACTTCACTTAGCATAATGACCTCAATTTTCATCCATGTTGTTGCATATGTCAGAATTTCCTTCCTTTTTAAGGTGGAAAAATATTCCATTATACATATATACATCTGCCAATGGACACTTGGGCTGCTTCTATGTTATAGCTATTGTGAATAATGCTGCTATGAACAAGGGTTTTACCTTGAGACCTGGCTTTCAATTCTTATGGGAATATAACAAGAAGAGGATTTGCTTGGTCAAATGGCAATTCTATTTTTAATCTTTTGAGGCTCCATACTGTTTTTCCTAGAGGATCTTATGTACATTCCTACCAATAGTGCACAAAGGTTCCAATTTCTCCACATTCTCGCCAAAACTTGCCATTTTCTGTTTTTTTAATAGTAGCCATCCTAATGAGTGTGAGGTAATGACTGTTACAATCTTAAAAGCAGTAAACTTAAGACAAAAGGATAATTTTATTTTCCCTAAAATTTAAATAACTTTGTTGTTGTTTTCATTATAAAATAAACCAGGTTCACTGTTTTTTAGAGAAAATAAATAGTATAGATAGGGCTAAAATAGGCCTTGAAAATCTCCTGTAATTTCATCACTCAAAGGTAACTATTAATACTAGGTTATTCAGTATGGAATGTCTGATTTCCTTAAGCACTAAGTTTGACAGTTGATATCTCTGATGTTTCACTTTGACGGTTCTTGTTTTTTTTTTTATTGTGAAGGTATATTCTCAGTCTTTCAAATGCACATTTTGGCTTGTGATTATCTTTCAAATTTTTTTAGAGCAATTTTTGTGAAACCATGGATAAGTAAAAAATTCATGTTATTTTTGAATATGAGTTTCATCATGGAACCAATGCAGCCCAGACAGCTCAAAATATCAATGAAGTGTTTAAGAAGGATGTGGCTAATGAACGTACAGTATGTTGACGGTTTGAGAAGTTCCATTCTAGTGATTTTAATCTTGAAAATGAGCCACGTGGGCGACCTGAGACCAAGGTGAGTAATGATGAGCTGAAAGCTATAGTGGAAGCGAATCTATTTCAACCTACGCGTGAATTAGCAGCAAGGTTTGACATTACTACTCCAACAATATTGGACCATTTGAAACAAATCAGAAAGGTAAAGAAGCTGGATAGATGTGCACTGCATGAATTAAATGAGCATCAGAAGAGAAATGGTCTCAAAGCTTGACTTTCTTTGCTGTCATAACATAAAGGCATACCATTCCTACACTGTATTGTTACATGTGATGAAAAATGGATTCTTATAATTACAAGCATTTGGCACAACTGTTGGATAAAGATGAAGTGCCGAAACACAGACCAAAACTGAATATTCATCAGTTTGGTGGTCTGTTTGGTGGTCCAGTGCTGGTATTATCCACTATAGCTTCATGAAACCTGCTCAATCCATGACAGCAGATGTCTACTACAACCAGTTGGACAAAATGATGAGGATGCTTGTGATTAAGCAGCCGAGACTGGTCAACAGAGACAGGCCAATCCTCTTGCAAGACCACATGTCGCAAAAAAACAACACTGCTCAAACTACAGAAGCTGGACGTGCAAACTCTCTGTCGTCCACCGTATTCACCAGTCCTTGCACCAACTGACTACCACTTCTTCCAGGCTTTGGACTGCTTCTTGTAAGGAAAAATATTCAATTCTCAACAAGCTGTGGAAAATACCTTTCACCACTTGCTCTCCAGGCTTCTTTGTTGCTGGTATAAACAAGCTACTGTTAAGATGGCAAAATTGTGTCAATAGTTTAGGCACATACTTTGATTAACTGTACTGCTTCTTGTTTGAGATATAATAAACTTTTGATTCAAAATCAGACATTTCATATTTAATTACCTAATATTATGAATCCTTGGCATATTCTTCCAGGATAGCCATAGACCTATGATTGATAAATGGTTTCTTAGCCCAACTTTCTAAGAAATTCTATTACCAAACATATTTGTAATATATATTATCTATAATCATTTTTTTGAGTTGTAAGATGTTTAACTCGGAAATTTCAACTCTTATGGAGGAAAACAATCAGCAAAAACACATTTTCACTGTTGCCATAGTTTCTGCTAAGCTGCACAAATGTAATTGCACAGAGCATGTGCTAAAATCATTTGATTAGATCGAATGATTCACTTGTGTTAAAGCTAAGAAAAGGCTTTAATTTAAAAGCACTTATACAATTAAGGTACAAATAAAGAGAACAATGCTTTTGAAGTCATTTCAAATACATTTCTTAATATATGACAAAGGCACTCATAAACCAGATTTTATCCCATGAATTAATCATTTATTAAACTTGCAATAAGATGTGAGAAATGTAATAAACAGGCCCATGGAGTCTGTGAACATGAAGGAGAATATCATTATCATGTGAAGCGAGTTAGAAAAGCTTATTGAGAATTCATTCACTCATTTACCAAACATTCACAAGTGCCTACTAGAGGCTAAGTTCTAGGCTAGGAGTCAGGTCTTCAGCTAAGAAGTACAGGATTTGTACTGGCAAAAATGAGAAGAAGATGGCTGGGGAATTGTGGGCTAGAAGAACAGCTGGAGCAAAGGTGTAAGGAGGAATAACTATGTTCCTAGAAGAGAACAATAAGAAAACTGATCTATTATAATTAGCTATAATGAGTTTATGTGGGAAAAACAGTAAAAACATAACATAAAACAGGTACATGGAACTAGCTGATTCAAAACCTGAATGCCATACTAATTAGTTTTAATTCAATCCATAAGTAATAATGGCTCTTGACACCATGAAAGTAATGTTTAAGGAAAATTACTCTGCCAGTAGTGTGTGACGTGGATAGAAGCAAGAAAAAACTACTGCCAAAAAATGATGAGGCATTGCAGTAAACTAGGTGTGTGCTAATGAGGGTCGGGTCTGAATAAAAACTAGAATGAAGAAAAAAGAACTAACCCCAGAATCATTGTAATGCTCAGTTTAAGAAACATCCATTGAATACCTGTCTTGGGTGCTGACACTACAAAAAGCCAACGGGACAGGATCCCCATATTCAAATATAAATCAACTGAATTTCTGTTCCGTCTTTTCCCTATTGGCCCCTACTACGGTCTGAATGTTTGTGTCCCTTCGAAATTCATACATTGAACTCTAATGCCCAATGTGTTGATATTACAAGGTGGGGCCTTTGGGAGGTGATTAGGTCATGCAGGCAGAGTCCTGGTGAATGGGATTAGTGTTCTTATAAAAGAGGCTTGCAGGAGCCTGTTGTCCCCTTCCATCATGTGAGGACATAGCTGGAAGACACCATCCACGAAGCAGAGAGATCTTACCAGACCTTGAATCTGCTGGCAGCTTGATCTTAAACTTTACAGCCTCCAGAACTGTGAGAAATAAATTTCTGCTGTTTATAAGGCATTGTGTTATAGTAGCTCGAATGGACTAAGACAGCCCCATATCCAAGTACAAGAAATGCAAGTCTGGAGAATGGTAGTGTTATTGACAGAAGAAGGAAGTCAAAAGGGGAAGTTTTGGGGTTTCAACACTGATTTTGAAGTGACAGCAGAACATACCAAAAGGGCTGTCATGTAGACAGCTCTAGACAAGGAACTAAATTTCTGCAGAGACATCATGCACAAAGTTATAAGGAGTGGGGCAATGGCAAAATGTTTAAGAAGAAAGCTGTTCAGGAGACCACACAAAAAGAAAGGCGAGTCTTAACGATTACCTGGAGTTATGAAGCAAGAAAAAGAACCTGAGATATGGCTCAACTAACCATGCCTTGAATCCAAGGAAAGACAGAATCTCAATAAAAAAAAAAGTGTTGATGAAGTAGCACAAAGGTGGAAGTAGATGAAGACTGAGACATCCTAATTCAGTTAGGTCGACAGTGATTTTTCTTTCTTTGAAATAACTGTTAATAGTGGAAGGATGAGAGCTAGAGCCAGATTCCAAAAGTGTAATAAAGGAAGTGGTACTTTTCTATATTTTTAAAGTTTAAAAGGGGGAGGAGCTATTTAAAAAAATAAAACCTATGAGTCCGAGGTGGGAGGATCGCTTGAGGCCAGGAGTTTAAGACCAACCTGAGCAACATAGTGAGACCCCCTCTCTACAAAAAGGAGGGGGTGCCACACATCTGTAGTCTCAGCTGCTCAGAAGGCTGAGGCAGGAGGATTGCTTGAACCCAGGAGTTTGAGGTTGCAGTGAGCTATGATGATACCTCTGCTCTCTAGCCTGGGCAAGAGAGGAAGATCCTGTTTCAAAAATAAATAAAAAAAATCAATAAATTTAAGAAAATAAAACAAATAGTCAAAACAGAAGAAAGATGTGTTATTTGTATGATGGCCTATCTTTAAACAGACTATGACATGACAGTTTTTTTTTTTTTTTTTTTTGGAGATGGGATCTTGCTTTGCTGCCTGGGCTTGAGGACAGTGGCCTCATTATAGCTCACTACAACCTCAAACCCCTGGGCTTTAATGATCCTCCTTCCTCAGCTTCCTGAGTAGCTGGGACTACAGGCATGCACCATGACACCTGGCTAATTTTTTCCACCACTATATTGCTCAGGCTGGTCTCAAACTCCCAGCTACAAGTGATCCTCTGCCTTGGCCTCCCAAAGTGCTAGGATTACAGGAGTGAGACACTGAACCTGGCCAACATGACTGTTAAATAGGTTAGTGACCACAGAAATTATCCCCTTTTGAACTATGAAGTCAAATAGCATTCGCTAGACCCCAAGCATTCATGGTCATATGTTGGAAAATTTGTCCCAGGACTAAAACAAACCAGCTGAAAGAACCATGCAATACATACCAGGAGACCTCATGGAGCCATAATATCCCGGATCATCAAATTGTTCAATAACGTTGCAACCCAAATCGCATCTAACCTTTTAAAGATGGTTTGAAACTCCTGACTGGCCATGTCAATATAATGTGCATCGCATTGCCCACAATAAAAATCCAAGTTCCAGCCTAAAAGTATGTGAATAAACAAAGCTAGAGCCTCAAGTCTACACAGGAAAGTGAGGGTGGGGATGAAAAAACAATATCCTTAAAAGAATATAGGCAATTCTGTCCAAGGAATGGGGGCATAAAAGAAAGGAATAAAAGGAAAATGGGAAAGAATCACATGAAGCTTTTTTCCGCCTTAGAAGGCAGATGGGAGAGAAGACCCATGGCGAAGGGAACATGGGAGAGGCTGGAAAAAGCAGAGGTGGGAGGAGTGCTTCCTAAGGGAGCAGGTCCTTCAGGAAGTGACAAAGAACAGGATCCAGGACATAAGGAGCCTGAGAGAAGAATTAAAGAACAGAGAAAAAGATAAGGATATGTTAAGATGTCAAGGCTTGGGGGGTGAGAAGATCACAGATAGCCTTTCTAATGGTCAAAGTATCAGAGCGGCAATACACTGAAGCAAGTGTAGAATGTCTCAGCAACCACCTGGGCTAAAATATGCCTCAGAGCAAGAAATGTGATTTATGTAAAGTCACCTTAAGAAATAAAAATCACTATAAGCAGAGTACAAGTACTCTGTACTTGTTCAAGGACTTGAACTATGAATACCCTAATCAAACAAACTAAAATGTCTAAAGAATAGACAACAAAAGACAAACTAGACAAATGAAAACTAAAAAACAGAATTCCAAATTGGGTATGTGTTTCTAGCACAGTCCAGGGGATAACCTAACCAGTCAATTCAAACCTCAGCTTCCTAGGAAGGATCACTCCTGTCATGGAAAGAGCTGTATCATGCTCTCAAGCCTTAATGTCTTTAGCTATTAGAACATTCAACCAACTCCCTTTTTTCTAATTCCATGCTCACCATGGAAAGGTATCATTTGAGTACATCAATCTTTTGATTGTAACTATAGTTGTATGCATGAAATCAAGGCACAAAGAGAAAACACAAATAGGATAATGACTCAGTATTAAATGAATCTCATTTGTCACTATCAAGGCACATTTAATTAACAGCGATATACACATGACACTGCAGTAAGTATACTGTGATCTCGTCAGTAATTTTCTGATTTTTTTCATTTCATAAAAGAGAACAATTACAAAAAGCAATATTGTGAGATTTAGCTGTAAATGCAATAGTTAGTAGAGAAACTTACAGCTTGCAGCAGCTAAACTGAGATAATTAAGCCATAATTTATTATAAATCTATATTCTACAGAACACTATCAATTTATAAAACTTAAACTTTATTCCAAACCTTGTCCAATTTTCAGTTAGTTAACAGATTTTTTCCTCTTTGAGACATTAGTTCATCAATTTATAAAAAGGGGGAAAACAAAGCCTAACACGTTAATAAAAAAAATTCCTGTTTTTGGTAAAGAATGGAGTTTCAGTCCTGGCCTTTATTTCCTATTCCTCAGTAATTAATTTCACCTTCCCCTTTCCAGCACCTTCAATATTAAAGAAATCTCAATATTAACCTCTAATTTCCAAGTTCTGGTTTGAATAAGCAAATGACACTGTATATATTGTAGATATTTTCCTCTTGTAAAACTTTTCTTATATTATGAACTATGACAGAGAAAGTCTCCGAGGAAACAACTACAGTTTATCCATCTTTCCAACACTAGCTACTCTCATTTTTGTGTGTTCATTTGCAATCTTTGTTTGTCCTATATGTATCCTGGTTGTTAGGTAGGGCTTGTCAGCTCCTTATAATCTAGACTAAATGGATTCAAATCCTGCAACGCCATAGCCTGTGCAAGTCCAAAGTCTCCCCCGTCTGCCAAGGTTTTCCTCAATTACTCAGGAGAGCTGACCTCAGAACCCTTGGAGCTACTTAGCCACCACCTGTTTTCTGCACTGTACCAATCTAGACAGTACATAGGTCATTGTCTGACTTCTACAAAAGACAAAAGCAAAAACCCAACATGTGCAAAAAGCATTTCTTAGCATGCCAGATTTCAATGAAAGGCACAGGAGTGACACACCAGGCAACAATGAAAACAACTCCCTCGAAAGGAGCTAGAAGATGGTGCATTCTTAATCTATTTCTCCATCATCCAACTTTGGGGGAAGGGGATCTTTATGTTATCTATCCCCTGGCCTCACATCATTTTTCTGACTTTTTGCTTCTTTCTGTCTCGCCTTCCCTATTAGGAACAAACCAACAAATCCATCCCCTTGTTTCTCTCCATTTATTTTGACCTCTCGGCTCCAGCTAACATTCATACTCACAGGGCCCCATAACCCAAAGTGAGCTAGCCTCAAACACTGTTCCCTCCATATCAGGAATTCTGGTGTGCACTGCTGCCCTAATACATTTTTCTTCTCCTTATATATTTCATAGGTTTCATGTAGGCATCACACTCTACATGTAACTATACTATATAGTTTATTAATTGAACAAACATCCTGAATGCTTACTTGTATCCGAAATTTTGCAAAGTAATGGCAATATTGCAACAGACATACTCCCTAATCACAAGTAGTAGAGACACTCAGGCAAAAGTAACCAAGTCCAAGATGCAAGCACCATTAGAGAGGAATCAGGTAAACAGCAGCAGAAGAGCACCAGAGAGCAACTCAGCCCATCTGAAGGTATGGGGAAGTTGGGCAGCTAACGGACAGCATGGTAAAAAAAAAAGCTTTGAGTAGGAAGTAAAAGCCTACAAAAGCACCAAGACAACAGAGAATATGGCTTATCTGGGAATCTGCAATTAGTGCAGTCAGGCTGATGCATGGGAAGGAAGAGGAAAGAAGGCACAGCAAGACACAAGGCAGGAATGAATTCATGAAAGACATTTGTGTTTGATTTGGAAAGCATGCATTTTATTTCTCCCCATCTAAACGCAATGGGGAGCCAATGAAAGATTTTAAACAGAGGATTAATGTAATCAGTTCTGTGCCTTGGAAAGACCAGGAGCAGCAGTGTGGAAGATAAACTACAAAGGAATTGAGATGGAAGATACCAAAGCCAAGGCACAGGCTGATGCAACAGTCAAGGCCAGAAACGACAGAAGCTACAGTAAGCCATTGAAAGTACAGAAAGAGAGGAAAAAGTAAATTCCTTAATATGTTATTCACTAATTCTACTAAGCACAAAGAGAAAACACTGGAAATTACTGAAATTATCAAATTCTAAATAGCTACAATGATATCATTAAAGTTCACAATGATAATCCTTAAGTGATCATGAGATTATAAAGCACTAGGGATAAAGAACAAGTTAAGATCAACTTTCAAAATGTTGTACGTGAACTGTAAGCATTTATCAAAACTCACAGAACTGTATGCCAAAAGAATAAATTTTGCTGTATGTAAATTATACCTCAATAGAAAAACACAGGGCTATAATAAGCATAAAGTAATAAGCATAAAAGTATTCAAAACATGAATATTAAAGAACAAATTTTCAGATTCAATAAGGATTCACTTAATGTTTATTTGGTTATGGTTCTGCACACATTTTTTACTTATCGAAGTTAATGCTTACTTATTAGAAAAATCACACATTTCTAGATAGCAATATAAAGCTTCTAAGATTTTTCTAAATGCATACCTTTTTATCTTATACTACATACTCTAAAAAACTTGTTCTTCATTTTTATAAAAATACACTGTCTATTAATGTATTATTCATAAATGTAAGTTTTTATGTCTTTGCTTTAATAGCGGGTGATATCACTATTTTATATGTAGCTGTGTGTGTGTGTGTGTGTGTGTGTGTGTGTGTAGCATTGGTGATCATAAACTTTATGAATTAAAAAAAGTACATGAAATATCTATGGGGTTTCCAAACGAGGATAGCGAATAAACAGTAAACAATTTTACTGTAGTCTAATTACTGGAAAATTTGCCATTATTACAAAACAAAAGCTTTATTTAAAAGAACAGTCAGTTGGAATACTTCATTTCCTGGCCATGTCATATTATTGAACGTAATATACACAAAAATGTGAAGAAAAATACAAGTAAAGGAGTAATACAGCAAATCAAAAGGATTGCACAGAGGTTTTTTAAAAGCAAGTTCCCTTAGTGATAGTTTATAAATCATTAACTACCTGACAAATAGGTTAAAGATAATCATGCCTCAAACCTGAATCGAAATAAAGTACAGATCCACCCTATTTATATTCAGCACAGCATGCCTTGTTATTAAAGTAAGTTATACCTTCATTTATAATAGAAATCTTGGTTTTAGCATTTTGGCAAGCAAAAATTAGGTAACTTGTGAATGATAAAAAATTAAACCATTACAGCAGGCAAACATCCCAGCTTCCAAAGTTGTACCAAAATTATTTTTATGTTTGTTGATATATTTTGAATTTCATGAAAGATACAGTGAGTTTTTTTGTTTGTTTTTTGGGTTTTTTTGAAACAGGGTCTCACTCTGTTGCCTGGGCTAGACTGCAGTGGTGTGATCATAGCATACAGCAACCTCGAACTTCTGGGTTCAAGCAATCCTCCTGCCTCAGCCTCCCACGTAGCAGGGAGCACAAGCACACACCACACCCAGCTAATTTTTAAACTTTTTGTAGACTAGGTCTCGCTAGGTTATTCAGGCTGGTCTTTAACTCTTGGTCTCAAATGATCCTCCTGCCTCAGCCCTCCCAAAGAGCTAGGATTACAGGGGTGAGCCAACATGCCTGACCAAGACATAGTTGTTGTTGTTTCGAGCCATAGTTGTTGTTGTTTTATCTGAGCCAGAGTCTCACTCTGTCTTCCCGGGTAGAGTGCAGTGGTGTCATCATAGCTCACAGCAACCTCAAACTCCTGGGCTCAAGCGATTCTCCTGCCTCAGCCTCCCAAGTAGCTGGGACTACAGGCACATGCCACCACACCGGCTAATTTTTCTATCTTTTGTAGAGATGGGGTATCACTGTTGCTCAGCTGGTCTCAAATTCCTGAACTCAAGCGATCCTCCTGCTTCTGCCTCCCAGAGTGCTAGGACTACAGGCATGAGCCATCATGCCCGGCCGAAGAAGATAATAATTTTTACTAGTCCCAAGTGATATTCCCAAGGGTAAGATTTCAATTTGATGTAAGAAAATATAGCAGCACTTTGTTCCTCCTAAGTCATAACCTCATTTTCCCACTGCGGTTCTATTGTCACTTCTACACTTAATTCTATTGTGAGAAAGTACTTTACCAACACCCTTTCCTTTTTCTATTTTCCAGACTACATGCTGCTAATAGTGTCAATTTGGTTTTTATTAGCACTTAAATGTAGCAGCCTTAAATCAAATACCAGTTTGTAATAATTTGTGCTTACAGCCATAAACTTTCATCGGGCTACTGCCAACTCATTTTTAAAGAATAATGCTACTTTTTCAAATGTTAATTTTAACTCATGGTGAACTATATAACCCAATGCTATATGAAAACTGAGGACCAAAGAAACTAGATTCATCCTGTCTTGTCCCAGTCTTCCTTTCCTACCTCAGTTTTAACTGTTTTTTAAACCATAACCATGCTCTGACCCCAATTCTGTGATTTAAAAGAAAAAAGTCAAGGAGTGCTCTGGAGGGACTTAGAGGCACTAGAGCATGCAACCCTGCTGTACCCTCCTTTTCTCATTTCACACATGAAACGTGTATACCCCATTCCCCTGAAACCAAGATAAGCAATGAACGCTTCTGACTTTATGACAAGCATATCAGCACAATTATGCTTCTATATATAAAGTCACAAATCTTCTGTGCCTCAACTCAATTATAGTACACACTAATCAATTAATTTTTTAAATTTTATTTTTTAAATGATTTTAAAATCCAAAGGTGACAAAATAATAACTCATATTCACAAACCTTTTAATTCATAATCAAGAGAACCCTTTAATCCTAATCTCCAATTTTTAACATTCTGTCACATTTGTTTACTCTCTTATTCATACACTCATACATACTGCTTTTGGGTTCTAGGGTGCCCAGATATTTGTTTTAACCATTACTCTGGGTGTTTTTGTGAGGCTTTTAGGATGAAATTAATGTTTAAATCAATGGATTTTAAGCAGACTGTTTTCTATAAAGTTAAGCATGCACAGCAGCATCCCATCACCAAATGGAAGTAACATATGTAAGACTGGGCTGAGTAGGCCCTGAAGGCACTCCTGTTACACTGCCTTCTTTCTCCCAGCCTGCACCCATGGGCTCACAGGGAGTTCCTTAGGATCAATTAACAAAGAAGAGAAAACTCAGGCCTGGTTTACAATGGTTCCGGGTGATATACAGGCACCACCTAAAAGTGGAAAGCTGCAGCACTATACTCCCTTCCTGGGACACCCCTGAAGGATAGTGGTGAAGGGAAATCCTCAAAGCAGAAATGCTCAAAGCAGAACTTTGAGCAGTGCACCTGGTTGTTCACTTTGCTTGGAAGGAAAAGAGACCAGATGTGATTATATATTCATTCATGGGCTATCACCAGTTTGGTTAGATTGTCAGAGACTTGGAAGGAAGATGATCAGAAAATTGGTGACAAGAAAGTCTGGGGAAGTGACATGTGGCTAGGGCTCTCTAAATGGGCAAAAACTGAAGATACTTGCATCCTGTGTCAATGCCCACCAAAGGATGACCTCAGCAGAGAAGGATATTAATAATTAAGTGGATAGGATGACCTGTTCTCTGGATACTAGTCTGCCTCTTTCCCTAGCCACCCTTGTCATCACCCAGTGGGTTCATGAACAAAATGGCCATGGCAGCACAGATGAAAGTTATGCATGGGCTTAGCAACATGGACTTCTTGGTGACTTCTACTCACCAAGGTCAACCTGGCTACAACCAATGCTGAATGCCCAATCTGCCAGCAGCACAGACCAATATGGCACCACTGCCCAGAATAATAAGCCAGTTTCCTAATGGCAGGTTGATAATACTGGGCTGCTTACATCACGGAAAGGGCAGAGTTTTGTTCTTGCTGTAATAGACACTCTTCATACAGATTTGCCTTCCCTGCATGCAATACTTCTGCCAAAACTACCATCCATGGTCTTACAAAATGCCTTATCCAATGTCACAGTATTCCACACGATATTGCCTGTGATAGAGGAACTCAACTAATAGCAAATGAAGTGTGGTAGTAGGCCCATACTTCTGGAATTTACTGGTCTTACCATGTTCTTCACCATCCTGAAGCAGTAGGCTTGATAGAACAGTGGAATGGCCTTTGAAGACTCAGCTGGGTGCCAGTTCCTTGCAGGGCTGTGGCAAGGTTCTCCAAGAGGCTATATATACTCTGAATCAGCATCTAATAAATGGTGCTATTTCTCCCATAGGCAAGATTCATGGATCCAGGAATCAAGGGGTGGAAATGGAAGTGACACCATTATTACCCCCAGAAACCCACTAGCAAAATGTTTGTGTCCTGTTCCTGTGATTTTATGCTCTGCTGGCCTATAGGTCTTAGTTCCAGTGGCAGAAATGCTTCCACCAGGAGATATAACAATGATTCCACTGAACTGGAAGTTAAGACTGCCACTCAACCATTTTGGGCTCCTCGTGCCTCTAAATCAACAGGCAGAGAAGGGCTTACAGTGTTGGCTGGAGTGACTGATCCTGACTACCAATGAAGATTTGGACTGCTACTCCACAATGAAGAAAAGGTAGTCTAGAACACAGAGATCTCTCAGAGCATCTATTAGTATTACCATGCCCTGTGATTAAAGTCAATGGAAAACTACAACAACCCAGTCATGCAGGACTACTAATGGCCTGGACCCTTCAGGAATGAAGGTTTGGGTCACATAACCAGGTGAAGAACCTCGACCACCTGAGGGGCCAGCTGAATGCAAACTGCATACAGAATAGATAACAGAAGAAAACAGTTATAAATACCAGCTAGGACCATGTGACCAGTTACAGAAATGAGGATTATAATTATCATAGATATTTTCTTATTTTATTATAAAAATGTTTATGTGTACATATATATATGTAAATACATGTATTAATCAAATATCTTTGCTCTCTACCTTCTCTTATGCCCCTATCATGTAACATAAGATGTATTAACTTTATATCATAGTATTTAAATAAGAGGATATCAAGGAGAAGAGTAAACATCACCAAAGGACTATGAATCCTCTTCTGGAGAAAGAGTTAGTACATTTTCAGTAGAACACAGGGTAGCTGTATGATGTTAGGCAGAATTATGACGCTGTTATTGTCTCGTCTAGTCTTTTCTTTTTTTGTGGGGGCAGGGGAGCACTTCCTCGATTTCTCTTACAAGTAGCCTTGATTCCTTTTAAGGGGAAATGGTATTACAAACCAAGACCTGGGTGCCAGGTATGCTCCTTGCTATTGGGGTATCTTGCTTTCTAGGCTCTTTCACGAATGGAGCTAGGAAATGTATATTTAGGCCATATATTTATATATACTAAGGTCATACAATTATGTATATTTAGGCCATTTTATATATATTTACATCTGCTGTACACACACTTATGCTGCACATGAACTTATGAACTTATGTTGTATACATATGTTGTATGTATGTTTCAAAATATTGTAAGAAATGCCTCATTCAGTTGGTTTATAATCATCTGATTACAATTTTCACATGAAAGAAATTATTTGGATGTGAAATTATTTGACCTTAAACTTGTTTACTGGTTTAAGTAATCCCAAACAAACCAATAAGGATATGGCCAACTTACCCAGAACAAATAAAAATATGATGAGTTCAAGAATAATGATATAATTGAATAATGAAACCCAAATAATTGTATCACTGAACCAATGGAAAGTGAAGTATATCAATAATGTCTATATCTCTAGCTAGTATAAAAGCCTGGCCTGCTATGCCATCACTAAGCCACTTCTCATCAAACAACCTATGTGCTCACCTCCCTGTGTCTTACAGGAAACACCAGAATATCAGCAACTTGAAGTTACCTGGTGGCAGTTAAAGCAGAAAAAGAGGTTGAACATTTAAGGATTCAGGTCCTATATCCCTTTCCTACCACCTTTTTAGATTGGAAATCAATGCTTGAATATGAAAATGTTTACATGGTTTGCATGGTTTCTGAGTTCTGCTTCTGTGTGTTAAATCTCAAGGAACTAGATGTTTGCTGTGACTACAAGTAAAATTGAAATTGAAACCAAAATTGGGAACAAGCATGTACATGTACTTATGCACTACGCATATTTATGTCACATAAATTACAAATATATACTCAATATAATTTAAAATTTACACACTGCTCTCCTGTCTATGGCCCTGTCCTTGTTTTAGTTTTAGCTCTACAAATAAATATATTAAGTGCTCACCACCACTTCTTTTCCCCAGTCTCTTTGGATGAAACTTATCACCTAGATCCCCAGGAAGACTACCCATGTAATATAGTCTATGAGTTCTTGCATATTCAAAACTTTTTTTATAGCCTTAATTTTTAAAGTGTTAGTTAGATAAAATTCTTGGTTTGTGCTTTCTTTTCCTAACGTTCTTTAAAAAAACAAAGCTTCTCCAATATTGCCTCACTTTGTAACTTGCTTTTGAGAAGTCTGATACTAGCTAATTATCCTATCGAGTATAATTTATCTTTTTGCCTGAAACTCTAAGGATTTTTTTAATTTTTAAAGTCTAATAATATGACTAATACTAAATACTAAAATTTAATAGTAATATTAAATGGAGTATTACTAGGCTATGTCTCAGACCTGATCATTATGGGAGCAAATCATCAAATCATTATCATTATCAATTTTCCCTAGAATCCAGCAGGTCATTTCAGTGTGTAGACTCAAATCTTCTTTTATTCTTGGAATTACATTTCTCGGATAATTTTTCTTCTTTAAGGACTCCATTTGTTTATGTTACATCTTCTTTGTCTGTTCTCCATTTCAATCACCTTTTTTTTTTTTTTTTTTAGACAGGGTCCCTCTCTTTCGCCCGGGCTAGAGAGCAGTGGTGTCATCACATCATCATAGTCTATTGTAGCCTCGAACTTCTGGGCTCACACAATCCTCTTGCCTCAGCCTTCCAAGTAGCTGGAGCTACAGGTGCATGCCACCACAACTGGCTAATTTTTCTCATTTATTATAGAGATGGGGTCTCACTATTGCCCAGAGTGGTCTTGAACTCCTGGTCTCAAGCAATCTTCCCATCTCAGCCTTCTAAAGAGCTAGGATTGCAGGCATGAACTACCACACCCAGCCACAATCACTTTTTCTCTGATGTTTTTCTTTCTGTATCTAATTTAAAAAAAAAAAAAGTGTTTCCTTGACTTTTTTCAATGCCCCTTATTAAATTTTTATTTAGAATCTATTCTTCCTTGGGGACCTTGTAAATACAGTTATCGTTTTGGATACGATTCTTTTCCTTCATTTTTTTTTTTTCCCAGAATCCAGTCCATTGTTGCTGCATTTCTTTCGTTTTTCGGTCTATTTCATTCAAAGTTTGTGATATCTGATTCGGGTGAGCTTTTCCCCCCCACACTGCCTAATGCATGCCTCAGGGTATTTATTCAGTTTGGGGTATTATGTTTCTGTTTTTATGCTCCATAATGGTCAGATTTGGGGGAATGTTTTGATTTGCATTTTCTGTTTTCTTTTTACAGTAGTTTTGTACTAATTTTCTTTTCTATTTCTAGGCATTTATTGCACAGGGTTCCAAGTATAGACGATCCCTATCAGTTTGGTGAGGTTCACTTTGTTTAACGAATAATGGGGAAGGACTGAAGAGTAATTTTTCTTGTTTCTGCAAGATGTGTCATTTTCTCCTTTTATTTCTTTTTCTTCACTGGTCACATCTCTAAAGTGCTGGCCCCTTTTCTATTCATCTGATTCTGCTCTAGAAGCAATGCTTCTTTGAGACTGCCACTTCTGGTCCTGCTAACTTTAAAGCCCTTTTCCTCAGCTAAAGCTGTGAACTAACAAGTCCCAAGCCAGAGGGTTCAGTATTTTGGCACGTAATATGTTGACACTTTCTCTTTCTGAGGATGATTTCTACCTGTGTTTTGTCTAAAGTTTTTGGCCCTCTCTCCACTTTTCCAGTCTCTTAAGTCTCCCCTTCTCCACTCCATACCCCACAGGACTGCTCAAGCAAGAGCCTTATGCCATTTGGTACTGTTTTTCTTTCTCCACTTACACGTAACCTGAAGATTATGGCACTCTCTACCTCTCAGCAATGCTCTTGCATGGATGTATGTGGAGTCACACGCAATGCTACAGTCAACATCAATGCACAACAGCAAAAAAGTAAAAACCTAAATGCCCATCAGCAGGGTAACAGATGATGAAATTATAGTTCAGTCAAACAATGAAATACCATAGAGCAATGAAAATACATTAATAAAAGACAGATGTCCATAGTGACAATTCTCATTTACAATGTTAGCAAAGGAGGATATGTATCATAAGGACAATAAGGATATATGTGTGTATTTATATATTTAATAAGATGTGAATATAATATGATATCATTTATGTAAAGAAACATATAAAATATTATGTGCTGTAAAGAGAAACATACAAAACATTATTATGTGCTGTAATTTATGGATATATACCTATGTTGTACAAGTATAAAAACATTATTGGGCTAACAAAAACTAAATTCAAGATAATAGTTACTTCTGGGAAGGAAGAGGAAGAGGGATGGGATCAAAGAGGGGTATATAAGCTTTAGCTAAATTAGTAATGTTCTCTTTCTTGAAAAAGAGCTATGAACTAAACATCACAAAACAGTAAGATTAGATGACACTAGTTGGTAGGTTTATGCATCTTTACTTTCTACACCTATCAGAAAAGATTCATGCTTTTTAAAATAATCTCTTAAAACAAAAACAAATTTAAAACCAAAGTTAACAGTCAATTCCTAAAGATACAACAACATTAACATCTCTTCCTCAGCCTACCTCCCTCACACCCAAACACCTTACGCCACCCCACCTTGAAAATAGATAGATCGACAGATAGATAGATAATAAATAAATAAAGGTATGTTCTTCTCAGGCAGAGTGAAAAATCAGTCACAACTTTTTGTAGAAATAGAAAATACCTAGATTCATACCCACTTTTGCCACTTTCAAGATATGTGAACTTGAGCAAAGCCCCCAACCTTTAAATTCACCTTCTGTAACACAAAGGTGATCATAGCACTTACCACACAGGGTAGTTGACAATTTAATGGGAATGCATAGGTAAAGCACCTGCCTGAATTCTACTACTAGTAGTGATCTAGTACTGTACCAAGTGATGGTACAGTAAATGTCATGCCCTGCCTCAAAAGATCAGAGCGGTTTGTTCACAAGCTTTTGAATGGTTTACAGATAACACTTCTAAAAATAGTAGGGTCAAAATGTCCTCTCAGGAATAATGTCCTTGAGGAATTAAAATGTTTCCAAAGAAATTTACTTCACAATCACAAATCCTTCACACATCTTACCTAGTATTTTTTTTTTGAAGAGACAAAAATATAACTAAAATATAGAATTAAACAATTACCATACAAATAGAACCAAAGAAAAAGAACGTCTACACCTTATGGCAAACAAACATCAGATGCCTATCCATTTTGTTCCCTTTTCTCATTTTCCTTGTTAATTTCAGAATATAGAAAACTAACAAATCTATATTCTGAACAAATTCATGCACAGAGTCAAATTTCCCTCTGGCCTGTACATCAGTGAATGAGGAACAATGAGGTACAATATTGACCAACATCGGCTGTTTATAACATATCTTTCTACAGGGAATTCTGAAGAAAGCCAGTTTTTTAAAAAGACCTGTGAATTATACCATAGTTGTATACAGACCTCTTATTTAATTTGCTAAAATCTTATGTGATTTTTGTGTCCAATAATCATGGCCACCAATACAAAATGCGGTATTATAAATAATAAATGAGATAAATGGATCCTTTGGTCTGAGAAGAAACAGCCCTCACTTTAAAAAATGTCTGTGTTATGAAAGTTGGGTAGAAAAAGCCCAAATTTCTCAATAGAATATTTAATTATTATGTAAAGAGTCTGAATTTCTATCTGTCCACTTTCCTTAAAGATATACAACTATATTGTAAAAACCCTTTATTTCAAAACCATTTTCAGAAAAATCACAGACCAGATTGTTCCCAGGTGCTAAAAAAGAGCAGTAACTGAGTAGATAATGGGATTTTGGCACACCTACACCCAAAGTCAATTAGGTAAATTCAGCATTGTACATTTAAGAAACAAAATTTGTCTTTTCCATAAGTATGTGGAATTTTAGCCACGTGACACATGAAATACATTTTGTATAGCAAAAAGGTAGACAGTCACTTATACATTAAAACGATCCATTAAAAACAGTAATTTTACAGAAACTTTTCATAGATCCTGTTTGGAATGAATGAATAAAAGACAGAAAGAACGAACCATGAATTATATCAGATTCCAGCGTTTTAACTACGCAACAATATGAGAGGAAGGAGCAGGTATATATGAAGGTCATTTTAAGGTTTAAAAATTAATTAACATTGAGTGACTTCAGCAAGATGGCTGACTAGAAGCTCCCAGCATTTCCCTGTAACACACACGAAAAAAACAAAACAATGAATAAACAACTACATTTTGAACAAAATAACTAAAGGAGGACACTAGGAAACAGCAAAGCAGCAGCAGAAATCCTGTGGAGTACAGAAACCCAGGATGGCTGCACAAGAAAAGAAGGAAGCACCTCGCCTCTGCCACCCCATGCCCCAGTGGAGATCAGCTTGGAACCAGGAGGGACTTCTCCATGTGGAGAAAAAGTAAGCACGAGGACTTCAGCATCCCCCATCACCACCATAGACACCTGCAGTCTTCACTGTGGAGACTCCTGCAAGCCTCACAGGCTTGGAGCATAGCTGAGGGAGCTCCCTGGTGTCCACACACTGAGCTTCCCCCAGAGAAAGAGCAGACAATGTACCCCACCTGCCCTGCCAGGGCCTGTGCTGCTACTGCCTTGTGCCATCTTGGAATGCACCCAGTGTTAGAGTGTGTCCTGCTCCCAGGCAAGTAGCCATTGCATACCTCCAACCTTAAGGCTCAGCTGCCACTGCACCATGCCCACCCAGTAGCATGGCATCCCTGAGCCAAGCTATTGCTACACCTCACTCTCTTAAGGCCAAGCTATCAGAACAGCTCCACCCCTCCATGTCAGCTACTGGTGTACCCTCCCTTTAGATCTGAACTCCTGGACCCGGAGCCTCAAACTACCAGAGCAGTCACACTCTCAACTCCATAGCAGATGCAACACCCTCAATCCCATAGCAGACACAGCACCTCATCCAACCCTGGGGACCTCACGCTTCCTGTACACTGGAGCAGTCATGCCCCCCAGCACCAAAGCTAAGGCAGGACGTTGTCCCCCAGGGACTCCAAGCCTCCAGCACACAGGATCAGTTGCACCACCCAGCATCCTACCCGCAAAGATATGTAGGCTCTGCTGGCTCATGTAGCTCTGCTTTCTGCAGCCAAGCAGACATGGTGCCTCAAGTCCCAGGGAATCAGAACCTTTGATGAGCCATGCCACCCAATCCAGGCTGAACAGCCACAGAGCCCCACCTAACTGGAACAGCACTAGTTCCCAGTAATCCAAGTTGCTGAGGTGCCCCACCTCTCCAGGGAGTGGAGTCACTACTGTGTTCCCCCCAGAGCCCAAGTCCTTCTTAGCCATTCCTGGGGCCTTACTGTTGCTACATTTCACCTCACAGAGCATGGGCTACCATCATGTCCCACCATCCCAGGGTCCAGAGTCACAAATGTGTGGTACCTTGGGACCTCTTAGTTCGGGGTCCCAAATTGCAGCTATGCTGTACTCCTTAGGACCCGAACCTCTAGAGCATCCTTTCTTTTCCATTACTGTGCCGATGCTATGCTCTACTCCCCAGGGTCAAAACCACACCTACATCCCAGCTTCCTGGGACTGAGCTGCTGGAATATGTCTCACTAACCCCAGCTTAGTGGGAAAACTGCACCTACTCATGTCTTAGAGAGTAAACCTGCATCTCAAGCTGTAAGTGCTACATTAGTTTCACAAGACCTTGAGCTCAAGAACCTGGCTCCACAGCCACTCTAAGCACTTGTGTCCTGGATCTCAGAGCTGCTGTGGCTACCTGTGAGCCATGTCAGACCTAACATCAAAAGAGATACCTTTGGCTAAGACCCCCTAGTATGAGGAAAACAAGAACAGGATGATGTCTAAAGTCCTTGCCCTAATAACCTACACAGCCACCAACACTGCCACTAACTCCAGCAACCTACACCACTGGGGCACCCACAGTCATCACTACCATTAATCACAACTGAAGAAGCTGTGCAGAGACTATACCACTGTGCCTACACGAGACCAGGGCCACTGCACCCTGCCTAACCGGCGTCTTTAGGCTTATCTGCAGGTGAAAGTCTTCCCCTGTGAAAGCCATGTGGCAAAGTTTGGAAGAAGTGATTGCACCATCAGATGTACAGACATCATGGTAGGGACATAAGAAACATGTAAAGGCAAGGAAACATTGACACCACCAGAAAAACACAATAATTCTCCAGTACGTGACTCCAAAGAAATGGAAGTTTATGAATAGCCTGAAAAGGAATTCAAAATAATGATCCTAAGGAAATTCAGTATGATGCAAAAAAAAAAAAAGTACAAATAGATAATTCAATGAAATCAAGAAAAAATTCATGTTCTGAGTACGAAACTCAACAAAAAAAATAGATATCATAGAAAAGAAACAGAAATCTTAGAGATGAAGAATTCAATCAATGAAATAAATGCAATTGAGAGCTTTAACAGCAGGCTAGAAAAGCATAACAATCTATGAACTTGAAAATAGGTCTTTTGAAATAACTCAAAGGGATTAAAAAAAAGAAAAAGAGTAAAGACAGTCTATGGGACTTAGGGACACTGCTAAGGGTACAAATTTTTTCATTATGAATGTTATGCTATTTAATGAGAAAAGATACAGAAAGGTACTTAAAGTTTATTTAATGAAATAGCCACTAAAAACTTCCCAAATTCTGTGAGATACATAGACACCCAAATCCATGAAGCTCAAAGATCTCCAAATAGATTCAACTGAAACAGATCCTCTCTGAAGCACATTGTAATCAAACTGTCAGAGACAAAGAGAATTTAAAAGCAAGTAAGAGAAAAGCTTCAAGTCCCATATAAGGGAATCCCCACTAGACTATCAGCAGACTTCTCAGCAGAAACTTACAGGCCAGGAGAGAATGGGATGATTTTTTAAAGTGCTGAAAGACAAAGACTGCCAGCAGTAACTAAAACGTTGAAACCAACTGCCTTTTGGAAGATGTCATCTCAAGTGGGATGGGGAGGTGGGGAGGACAATGGAGTGCTGTTTTTCTTGTTATTCTTTGAAAAACTATCTGATTTTACAATTTGCATGTATTATTTGATTAAAAAATAAAAAAGTAAAATAAAAAAAAATTTTTTATCTGTCAGCTAAGAATACTATACCTAGCAAAGCTGTCCTTCAGAAATGAAGGATAAATAAAGGCAAAAGCTATAAGAATTCATTATCACTAGACCTGCCTTACAAGAAACGCTTAAGGCCGGGCATGGTGGCTCATGCCTGTAATCCTAGTATTCTGGGGGGCCGAGGCAGGAGGACCACTTGCGGTCAGGAGTTTGAGACCAGTCTGAGGAAGAGCAAGACCTTGTCCCTACTAAAAATAGAAAAATTAGCAAGGCACGGTAGCATGTGCCTGTAGTCCTGGCTACTTAGGAGGCTGAGGCAGCAGGATCACTTGAGCCCAGGACTTTGAGGTTGCAGTGAGCTATGATGACACCACTGTACTCTAGCCCTGGCCACAGAGCAAGACTCTCTCTCAAAAAACACACAGTAATAGTAGAGAGCCTCAATACCCCACTTTCAACAATGAATAGATCAACCAGACAGAATATTAATAAGGGAATACCAGACTTGACGTGCACTTTTGGCCAAATGGATCTAATAGACATATACAGAACTTTCTACCCAAAAGCAGCAGAATACACATTTTTCTCCAGTGTACATGGAGTATTCTCCAGGATAGACCATAGGTTAGGCCACAAATCAAGTCTTAACAAATTTAAGAAGATTAAAATCATATTTGGTATTTTTTCACACAACAATAATATAAAACTAGAAATCAACAGTAGTTTTCGAAAATTCACAAACATGTGGAAATTAAACAACATGCTCCTGAATAACCAATGAGTCAAAGAAATCAAAAGGGAAATTTTTTTAAATTCTAAGGCAAATGAAAATGGAAACACAATGTACCAAAAATCTATAGGATGCAGTAAAAGTAGTTTTAAAACAGAAGTGTATAGCGATACATGCCTATATTAAAAAAGAAGAATGATCCCAAATATATAAAATTATGCCTCAAAGAACTAGAAAAAGAAAAACAAACTAAACTCAAAATTAGCAGAAGAGGCCAGGCGCCGTGGCTCACACCTGTAATTCTAGCTCTCTACGAGGCCGAGGCGGGTGGATTGTTTGAGCTCAGGAGTTCGAGACCAGCCTGAGCAAGAGCGAGATCCCGTCTCTACTAAAATTAGAAAGAAATTAATTGGACAGCTAAAAATATATAGAAAAAATTAGCCAGGCATGGTGGCACATGCCTGCAGTCCCAGCTACTTGGGAGGCTGAGGCAGGAGGATCACTTGAGCCCAGGAGTCTGAGGTTGCTGTGAGCTAGGATGATGCCACAGCACTCTAGCCTGGGCAACACAGTGAGACTCTGTCTCAAAAAATAAAAAATAAAAAAAAATAAAAAAAAATAAAATAAAAAAGAAAAATACAACCTACCAAGATTGATTCAAGATGGAATAAAAAGCCTGAACAAACCAGTAACAAATAAAGAGACTCAAGAAGTAATCAAAAACCTCCCAACACAGGACCAGATGGCCCCATGATTAAATTCTATCAAACATTCAGAGAAGAATTAATGCCAATACTTCTTAAACTCTTTCAAAAAATAGAACTGAGGAATACTTCCAACCACATTTCATGAGGCCAGCATCACTTGGTGATACCTAAGCGAAACAAAGACATCACAAGAAAACTACTGGCCAATGTCTCCGATGACCATTGATGCAAAAATCCTCAATAAAATCTTAGCAAACCAAATCTAACAACACATCAAAAAGATTACACATCATGACCAAGAAGGATTTATCCCTGACAAGTAAGGCTGGCTTAACACATACAAATCAATCAATGTGATATATCACATTAACAAAATGAAAGATAAAAACCATATGATCATCTTGATGGGAAAAATGCACTCAACAAAGTCTAATATCCTTTCTTGATAAAAAAAAAACTCTCAACAATTTAGGTATGGAAGGAAACTTCCTCAATATAATAAAGATCATTTATGAAAAACCCACAGCTAACATTATAATCCATAGGGAAAAAACTGAAAGCTTTTCCACTAAGCTCTGGTATAAGGCAGGATGCCCACTCTGACCACTTTTATTCAACATAGCACTGAAATTACTAGCAAGAGAAATTGAATAAGAAAAATAAATAAAAGGCATTCAAATCAGAAAGGAAAAAGTAAAATTACTTCTATTTGCAGATAGTATGATCCTATATGTTTAAAACCCCAAAGATTCCACACACAAAAAAGTTAGAACTAATAAATTCAGTAAGTTGCAGGATACAAAATCAACATACAAAAATCAGTACCATTTTTATACACAAATAACCTAATTGAAAAAGAAATCAAGAAAACAATCCATTTATGATAACCTCAAAGAACATAAAATACCTAGGAATAAATGTTACCAAGGAGGTAAAAGACCTGTACAAGACACAAATAAATGAAAAGATATCCCATGCTCATGGATCAGAAGAACTAATATTGTTAAAATGTCCATACTATCCAAAGAAATATAAAAATTCAATGCAGTCCCTATTAAAAGCCCAATGGTATGCTTCACAGAAATAGAAAAAACAATCCTAAAATTCATATGGCAACTTAAAACACCCTGAAGCCAAAACTATTCTAAGAAAGAAAAACAAAGTTGGAGGTATCACACTCCCTGATTTAAAATTATATTACAAAGATACAGTAATTAAAACAGTATGGTATTGGCATAGAAACAGGCACACAGACTAGTGGGACAGAATATAGAGCCCAGATTAAAAGCAAAAAATTCTTGTAGGGGAAAAAAAAAAAGAATATAGAGCCCAGAAATAAATCTAAACATATAGGGTCAACTAACTTTTGACAAGGGCACCAAAAGGACTGGGGAAAGGATAGTCTCTTCAATAAACTATGCCAGTAAAACTGGATTTCCATGTGTCAAAGAATGAAATTCTACCCTTATCTTTCACCAAACACAAAAATCAACTCAAAACAGATAAAAGATTTAAATATTAATATAAGACAAGAAACTATAAAACTCCTAGAAGAGAACATAAGGAAAAAGTTCCTAGACATTAGCCTTGGCAATGATTTTTTTGGATATCACATCAAAAGCTCAGGCCACAAAAGACAAAATAAATAAATGGTACTGTATCAAACTAAAAAGCTTCTACACAGCAAAGCAAACAACAAAATGAAATAGCAGCACAGGAATGAGGAAAAAATATTGCAAACCATATATCTGATAAGGGGTTAATATGCAAAATTTATGAAGAACTCACACAATTCAATAATGGAAAAACAAATAATTCAATTTAAAAATGCACAAAAGACCTGAGTAGACATTTCTCCAAAGAAGACATAAAAATGGCCAAGAGATAAATGGAAAGGTGCTCAACATCATTAACCATCAGGGAAATGGAAATCAAAATCAAGATACAAGATGCCACCTCACGCTCATTAGGATGGCTACTATAAAAAAGTCAAAGACACAAATGATAAAAAAGTCAAAGACACAAAAGTTGGTGAGCAAGTAGAATAAAGGGACTTCTTGTACACTTGTTGAAAGAAATGTAGATTGGTACAGGCATTATGGAAAACAGTATGGACGTTTCTAAAGAAAGTAAAAACAGAACTATCACATAACCCAGCAATCCCTATTCTGGGCATACACCCAAGGGAAATGAAATCACCACTTTAAAAGATACATGCACTCCTGTGTTCACTACAGCATTTTTCACAATAGCCAAGTTACGGAAACAACCTAAATGTCCACTGACAGATAAATAGATAAAAAGCTAGTATACATACAATGGAATATTACTTAGCCCCAAAAAGGAATGAGTTCTTGCCATTTGCTACAACATGGATCAGCCTGGAGAGCATTAGGCTAAGTGAAATAAGCCAGACACAAAAAGACAAATATCACATGATCTCACTTAGATGTGGAATTTTTTTAAATGCAAATAGAGATAGAGAACAAAGCAGTGGTTACCAGGGTGGAGAGGGGCGAGGAATAGGAAGATATGGGTCAGAGGATACAAAGTAGCAGATACGTAGGAAGAACAAGTCTAGAGATGCAACATACAACATGAGGACTACAGGTAATAAAATTATACCATATATGAGATTCATGCTAAATGAGTAGATTGTAGCTGTTCCTGCCACATACACAAAAAATGGATAACTATATAAAATGATGGATGTGTTCATTTGCTTCACTACAGTAAACTTTTTATTATCTATATGATATGCACCCCCTATATCATATCATATATACCTTAAGTATACACAATAGAATTTATTTTTTAAAAAATTAGCTAACATTATAAATTATACAGGAGGAAGTGGTAATCTCATTACCTTAAACTTTAGCATTTTATAATAAAAATCTGACCATTATTCAGATTCTCTACTTAATCTTCTTTTCAAACTGAAGATCAATTTGATGCAAAAATATTCATATTATTCATGGCTGAGCAGAGGTAACATTCATCAACTGTCTCTATTCTGCTTTAAGTCAATTCATACATTTAGTGGATACACACTATGTATCACAAAAAAGAAAAGTACACAGTTTGCTGGTTTAGAGACATTCACAATTTGACGGCAGGAAGGGAGACAAATATGTAATTATAATGTAATATAACAAATATAATTAATGAAGAGAGGTAAAGTAGTCAGAACACAAAGAAGCAGCAAATATCTGAGCCTGGAAACTGGAAAAGTATAAGGAAAGTCTTGAAAGAAGAGAAGATGATAATTTGAGCTGAGCCTTTAAAAGTACAGAGAAACTCCTGGGTTTGAGGAACAATGAAGTATGACCGATTTCAAATCTCCTCACTCACCCTTAAAAAAAAAAAAAATACCATAAAACCAACAAAGAGAGCAAATAAAACCACACATGACCCATGCCTTCTGCAGTACTAGGAGTCAGAGACTACAGCCTTCAAATTACATGTCATAGAAAAATGGACCAAATTCCAACAGAACTGCTGCCACAGCAAGTTTGAGGGTTTCGAGACAGGAAGGGAGGCTTACAAGAGGCTGAAAATGAGTAGAGGGGCATGGAAGACTTAGACAAAGCAAGACAAAATACCCCCCAAAAGAGTCTAACAGTAAAAGCCAAAACAAAAAACATAGGTCGGGACTTGGTACTTGAAAGCATGGGCTAGGAAAGAGGCTTGAGGGCCGGCCTTCCAGAAGCACAACCTCTGAGGTGAACCAGAGAGAGAGCAGGGGAGGCATAGTTGGAAGCACAGCAGTGAAGGGAAAAAAGGCCTAAAAGGGAAAAATTAAGGGTCCAACAGAAACAAGAGAAATGTGATATACCAATCCCATTCCATCCCCCAGCATCACCCATAAAGGAAACTGAACAGAAGGGTGCTATGGAATGCTCTATGTAGGGAATAAACAGATATACCAAAAAAGGCAGACCATGGACACAGAAAACTACTATTAAAAAAAATTCGGAAAATGCTAATCAAAGCATTTCAGCCTTTGTTCTCCTTCCCCTTCTAAAAAAAAAATTATTCCATATTAACACAACACTCCAAACTGAATTAAAACTCTTCAAGCAAGCATTTAGGATATAGGAGGGGGGAAACATCCTGAAGCAGAAATATAAAAACTAAAAACAGAAATGAGCAAACAAACAAAAAAAGGAAGAAATGAAACAAGTTGATTGAACTCAGAAAAGAAACAGAAAATACACAGACATTTTTCAAATAGACTTTAGGGTGTGCACCCCCCCCCACAATGAAGCACAAGGAAAGGAAAGGAATCTACTGGCAAAGGGGTAAGCATGTGTGTGGCACAACTTGTATATTGGTGAACTATAAAAAACCCACGTGGACAGTTAGGTAGCACCAGATCACTGAGAACTTTGAAAGACAAGCTAAGGCCTATTGATTTCATCTTCAAAGGTGGCAGGCAGGACAATGAAGGAGGAAGAGAACATGTTTTGGTTCAGATGAACTCAGTTTAGAACAAGCTCTATGCACTTACTCGAGCTGTGCTGATCTATTATTTTTAACACTCTAAGCCCTTTATTTGTACCCTGTAATTGGATGGATAGATGTATGGGGTGGTGGGTAGATGGATAGGAAGATTAAGGAGGTAGTGGACAGACAAAGACACACACACACAAATAACAATTGTACTTGTATGAACCTGGGTTCTTCCCCAAAGCAGAACATCAGAAAAGGACTTCTATATAGGTAATTTAACTGGAAGGAAAAGTAAAGGACCAAGGACAGTGAAACTAGAAGGGAGCATAAGCCAATACAAGGGTGCCTTATTGAGGTGGGCACTGCTGTGGACAACTGGAGCTCAACCTTGCCAGGACTCACTGATGAATGATTAGAATGGTCCTAGAATAATCCAGGCAATGACAAGAAGCATTTCTCCACTGGTTCCTGCCCCCTCTAGTTCAGGGTTACCCTAGGGGGAGCATTAACTTCTGGCACTTCCAGGCTGCACACGTCTGCGTGCCCTCCCACCTATATCCTCTGCTGGGTGGGCGCTGGAGAAGCCCTGAGGCAGAAAGGAAAAGACCATAGTGAGCGTGCTTGAGGCAAGACACTGTTAGGGCAAGGTGAGTCAAAGCTTGCATAAAGAATTTTGAAGATGATGTCAGATGGTGCTTAAGAGGAAACTAACAGAATATGACTCAAATCCCCTCTCGCTTGGTCATTGAGTCTTCAAGGAGAGAAGAAGCTATAGTTGCTACTACGTAATGGTGACAGGGAGGAATGTATCTTGAACTCAAGGGATATATACTCAAGCAGTATTTCTTATTGCTTCCATGCCTGGTGAATAATGCTAAACAGGCATTTGTAGCAACCATAGCCCAATAAGAACAAAGCAATTGAAGGCTCAGATTCCTCAGAGATGAAGGTCTGAATCATACAAGTCAAGTAACATCCTGGTTGGTTGTCCTGCTTGTTTCTTGCTCATGACTTGTCAGCCACTACCCCAGATCTCTGTGGGTCAGGACACCCTGAATGCCCCTCTGGCCTATTAGGGTAAGTATATCCAACCTGCCCCAATGGTAAGCCTCTGCCATTCCAGAATCCTATCATTCCTATGGATACTAGGGAACCTAGTTTCATGGAAGCATCTCCTATCAGCTCCAGCCTGTGTCCCCTCACCAGTGCATTCTTCATCACCTTGGTGAATGAAGTATTTTCTCTGGACGTGCCTAAGGAACATGGTTAGATACTGTGTTCTCCAGTTTCATATAATAAATCCATTCTAATATTCTCTCTTCTCTGAGAGTTCTGATCTCAGTACTCTACCAAAGCAGTTCTTGCATATTTATCTAATTTATTATGGGTCATATTCATGTCCAAGCTTCAAGAAACCATCCCAGCAGTATATTAGGACCAAGTTACTAGGATGTTAAATCCTGAGTTATGAATAGTGCTCCCATGTTAATAAATTCAATGTTAATAAATTCTTCCCTATCCAGCCTTATTATTCTGCCTCCCCTGTTCTATCGAATACCAGCAAGATCCACTTCCCCATATGTTCCTCCTGTTCCTACTGATACATATGAGCCAGGCCCTAGAATTACCTGAGTATTTTCTCTCAGAATAAGAACAATGTCATTGACTAGACTTTGCTGAGATTGTGTCTAGTTACTGTTCTAGAGACACTAGGGGTACAGGGTGGGACAGACTTTAAAAAGGACAAGCATAATCTTGTGAGGCATCCGCCTCA
Organism: Avahi laniger; assembly: GCA_963575035.1. NCBI lineage: Eukaryota > Metazoa > Chordata > Mammalia > Primates > Indriidae > Avahi > Avahi laniger. The sequence continues at coordinate 11,892 of CAUYSK010041569.1, read as the reverse complement.
ATGGGATCTTTGCATGGTCTCCAAACAAGGGAAGGCTCCTCTTGTCTAAATAGGTGTTGATCTGCCTGTCCAGAGGATTCAGGGAAATTCAGGGGTTCAAGATTCTCAGGTTCATTCACCCAAATGTCCCCTTCTGAGATCTCAGGGTCTTATTCTTCCCATATTAGGGCCCTGACCACCTGTGAAGCGTGTATAGGAGCGGCAGAATCACTATGAATGATACAGAATAATATAGGACTTCTATAGAGGTTTGGCCTCACGCAGGTGTGGGAGTTGGTTAAACCGTCTGTAAAGACTGCGGCTTTCATATCTGGAGCTGAGCCTAAAGACAGCAGGCCAGGCAGGCAGTTGGACAGGAAAGATGAAATGAAATGGGAAGGAGCAAGGATAAACTGGAATCTCAAAGATAAGCTGGAACCCATGAGGACAAACAAGAGCCCATGTCTGTCCCTCACTACCTTCAGTGATGTGGGTACCATGCAGAAAACCTGCACACACTGACCCAGGACTCCCAGGAGCTGATGGAGATGATCCAACAGGAGCTGCAGGCCTGGCTACTGCTCCACACCAACAATATGACACAGCAGATTGGCAACGGCACCTAGAGTCATCACGAACTTTTAGACATAAAAAAAATCTACACATCTGCTGCTGCTTCACTTCTGCCTTCCAAATCTCACTCAAAATGTCTCTTGTGACCAGTGCTAACCCTGAATTCAGAAGAGGGTTCTGGGAAACATAATTCCAGTTTAGTTCTAGTTGATACAGTACAAACCCCCCACAGAAGGTATATAGCTCTGCCACCCTTGTGATTAAATCTTGGGCCTGATTTTTTTAGCATAATCTTATGGCCACAGGCAATGAGGATCTCTCCAAATGCTACCATGGAGGCCCTCTTTTCACAGCATACCCTGCATTGATAATTGGCTGACCTCTTGTTTTAAAGGTTTCCAAAGCTAAAAGAGATCAGTCAGCTCTGAGTCCTTATAATTACCACTGTCCCTATACCACTCAAGTCCTAGAACTATCCCATAACCCAACTCTTCACCTTTCCTTCAATGTTAGGCCCATTTCCCCAGTAAGAGGAAGGTAAGAGTCTTAGTAACTGGGCTGTTGCGCATACCAGGGGTTATCAGCCCACTACCACCAGCAATGGGGTCCTGTTGCAGTCTCGCCCGTGAGTGACCCCCTCCAACATCCCGTCTGAAGGGTATGCTTTCTAGAGCCACTTTAGGTACTAATTATCTTAGCCTGGACTCATGCCCACATGGTTTATTTGGAAGGTAATCCCAGTAAGAAGAAGTGAGTAACTTAGAATGAAATAGGAAATAAAGAAAAGTCAATACAAGGATATACTATCAACTCAATCTAATTTGGACCTTTTGAGGAATGTATGTAATGCCTCTCCAGAATCTTCCACTCTAGGATTAACACAGAGAAGCAATTTTCATCAGATCTCATATCCCATTAGTTGACGGATGCCCCACTGGGACATTAACATCCTTATGCTTCTAGGATGTATATTTGTCCTTGTTGAATCAGCTCCCATGAGAGTCCTAAGACTTGAAGTAGGAGTCAAACTCCTGGGACAGAAAGTGAAAAATGTGTAGCATGTGCACTTAAAGCTAGATGCCATCAGCCTGGAATGAGCTTAAACCCACACTGAACTGTTTGCCACAGCCCACAGCCACAGCTGGACGCCATCCAAAGTAAGACAGATAGTAAAGTGAGATTGTACATCAGAGGTGTTAAAGACAGAACCCATCACGTAGGGGTGTTGTGAGAACTAAGACAAATAAAATGCTTGGCAGAGACCTGACACATAAAGCTAAATAAATGATAGCTATTATCATTAGGTCAGACACTGAACTAAGACTGTAGTAATGGCAATGGGGAGCAAGAAACAAAGGAGATATTTCAGCGTTATAATTGACACAACTGAGGGAGCATATTGGTAGGGAGGGACAATGTAACAGAGAGGAAGAAATACAGGATGTTTCCAACTAGGGTCCTGGCAGGATGGTGAATAGCAATGTCACTAAATAAAACATGGAAAGCTGGAGGAAGCAGCATTATTTACCTTGGGAGTCTAGGGTACGTGTGGACTACCTAAATGTTTTACGTTCAGTGGGCTGTTGGAAGTAACTGATAAGAAACTCAAGAAAGACATCTATCCTGAAAATGGAGGTTTGAAGCGCAGTTTAAGCCACGACAATATTTGCTCTCCCAGGAGAATATGTACAGTTACAAGAAAAGAGGGCTGACGATGGCGTACAACATTTATGACACATGCAGAGAGACAGCGGCCAGTGAAAGGAGACGGGGCAGTCGCTGAAAAAGAATCACGCAGAAGAGCACTGTCACTGGGCAAAGGGAGGGCAGTACAAACACGAGCACCGACCACTCTACAGAAGTTAGATTCAAAGTGAGGCACTGTCCCTGGATTAGGAAAACAGGGAGACATTAGGAACTTTAGTGGGAACAGCTTCTGTGGAGTGCTTCAGAGGGAAGCCTGATGTTCCAGCACGACAAAGAATGAATGGAAGATAAAGAAGTAGAAACAGCTGCTATAAACTGCTCTTTCTAAAACTGGTGGAAAGGGGAAAGACAGCAATAATTAGAGGGCCACAGAGGACTTTTTTTTTTTTTTTTTTTACAAAAGACTCAAATGTGTTTGTAGGAACAAAAGCTTAAGGATCAGGGAAAGGTTTAAAAAAAATGGAGTGAAGTTTCTGAGGAAGTAAAAGATTTCGAAAATAAGTGTAAAGCACTATCTGACCCAATTATCTTTATTTAATATGCTTCAGTTTGCTTTTAATATGTCAACTAAGAAATACATACTTAGCATTTCATTTACTGGGACCAACCTAATAAAGTTGTGAAATAACTTTTCTTATAAAAGCTTGTCTTTTCTTACTCAACATTACAAAACATAAGCTTCTTGGACTAATTTAGCTTCAGTCAAAAGGTGACAATTGTATGCAGTGAGAAAAAAATCTTTTTCTGCTATTTGAGTTTTTTTTTTCTTTTTGTCAAGGGGAAATAAATTATTTATAAAGCAATTTACCAGATAAGCTCTAATTTAGGTGATATCCAGTATAGTATTGACAGCACATAACTCTGAAATCTAAACCTTTAACTCTTGTCTACGGAATCCAATTAGCCCAAGTCTAGGGAACACATGAGAGCCTGAAAATAAGCTAAATAGCTAGTACATTAGGTCCTTTTAACTGCCAGGTGGTCAGCTATTCTGAAGCTGTTTAGATTTGTGGCTGGGCCTCAAACCACGTCTCTGGACAGCGTTCTGCTGGATGCAGAACAAAGTTATATTTAATATCTGTGTACTTTAAAACAATGCTGCCCACTTTTCTCTTATTGCTGGGGTCACTTACCTTGAAGACTCACTGTACCCTTGGTGTATAAAACGGCAGTGTTTACTTATCCAGCTGATTTTGGAATTACATGATTCAGCCAATAGGAAAACTGAGTCAATAAGAAAACAAATGCTTATAAAGCAGTAACAAACAGTCTTTTTTCCAATACGTGTACCAAATAAATTTAACTTAGAAGAACTGAACTAAATATAAAACACTTCAAAAAGGAGAAACAGAACATTAAGCTTACTAAGAATTTTGGCATGATCCAGAGAACATGTTCAGGGAACTGACCTCTGTGGAAAGCACAGAAGCATTTCAATGGCTATGCCTGAAAACCTCTTTTAGTAAGTTGTTCTACAACATTCTAAAACCTTTCATTTTATAGTACATAAATTTTCTGCCAACTTTCTGTGTGTTTTTCTATATCTAAGAATTGTTTATAAGACCAGAATAACAATTCTTTAATACAACGAAGCTATTTTTTTCTTCTTGAATAGAGAACTGCCTTTTCTTCACAATTCATAGAGAAGGAAAAAACCCTGCACTCAAAACTCCCATATCTTCCTGTCACCAAATCACAAACGCACCTGTACCCTCTCCCTCTTCCCTCCTATTACAGTAACAGAAGCAGTTCTCGTATGGAAGGCCAATCTTCCCCTCCGATCCCCAAGCGCACTACATCCCATGCCCCTTCTCAGGAACCCTGACACCACCATCTACCCTCTCTTGTTTGCCAGTCTCTCTCTCTCTCTGTAACAAATCCAGGCTAGCGGTACTTAAGCATACTCTGGCATCATTAATCTTAAAACAAGGAAACAAAAAATAAATGCTTCCTGAAGCCCGCATTCCTCTCTGCTAAGTCCCTCTCTGTAATCCCCTCCAGAGGCAAGTCTCTCAAAAGTTGTCCTCATTTGCATTCACTCCTCAACCCATTCCAATCTGGCTTCTCCCAGCAAACCTCCACCGAAATTGCTCTGATAAGGCCATCAGGTGCTCAGTCAAATATGACTTTCCTCCACCCTTGAAGCACCTTCTCTCCTTGGCTTTAGTAACATCACAACTTTCCTAGTTTTTCTCTTGCTTTTTTCTTCTGGCTGTTTCTCCTCTGTATCCTTTCTTAGCAACTCCTTTTCTATCCATTCTTTACATTTTGGAGTTTTTCAGGGGGCTCATTTCTGAGTCCTCTTCCTCTCTTTTCCCTTCTTCAATCTCTCCTAAGGTGATCTTACCTACTAGATGACACTTTAAGTGTCATCTAAATGTCAATGATGCTAGGATTTTTATCTGCAGCCCAGACCTCTTCTCCAAGCTCCAGACCCGTATCCCACTGATGCCACTAAGCATGGTGGTTTAGATGGGCCTTGGGGCCAAACTACTTGGGTTTCAAAACCAATTCTTCTACTTACTTCCTGGGTAATCCTGAGTAAGTCGATGACCACTCTAAGATTCAGTATTCCCATCTGTAAAATTGGAATAATAATATTACTCATTTCATAGTGTTGCTGTGCAGGTTAAATGAGTTTATGAAAGCACCTACAATGTAGCACATTACCCATGGCTACTATTACCACATATGTCCATCAAAATATGTTAAAGGCATCTCACACTTACTTTGATCTGTACAAAACTGGATCCTATCTTTTCTGCCTGCCCCTATGTGCATCTCCTCTGGTTTACCATCTGTGAATTCCAAGGCAGATTCTAAAATGACCCCAATGACCCTAGCCATTATATAATCTCATCTCCTTGAGTGAGTGAATATAACGAAATCTCACTCTTGTGATAAAGGGATTTTGCAGATATAATTAAGGTCCCAAATCAGCTGACCTTATGATAAGAAAATTACCCTACAAGGCCTGATCTAATCACACGAACCCCTTTAAATCTAGGCCTAAAGGTCAGAGAAGGAGGTACAGAAGTCAGGGAGTCAAAGTTTGATAAGGATTTGACATACTTTTGTCAGCTTAATGATGCAGGAGCCACAAGAGAAGGAAGGTAGGTATCCCCTAGCTGACAGCCAGCAAGGAAACTGGAGCCTTGAGCCAACAACTACAGGAACTGAATTCTACCAATGGTAAGAATGAGCTTGGAAGTGGATTTTTACCCAGAGCCTCCAAAGAGAACTCAGTCTGGCTAACACAGTGATTTCAGTCCTAAGCAGAGAAGCCAGCCATTCGTGAGGACTTATAACCTAGTGAACTGTGAGCTAATAAATGGGTGCTATTATAAGCGGCTAAATTTACAGTAATTTGTTATGCGGCAATAGAAAATTAATATACCATCTCAATAAATGGCATCTTCAAACACACATTTGTTCCAGCCAGAAAACCCCCATATCAATACAACACCAAGTTCTGCTGATTCTTTCTCCTAAATACATCTCGAATACATTCACAACTCTTAATCTCAATTGTTACCCAATCCAAACCTTTATATTCCATTTAAACTTCTGCAATAGTTCCCCAACTGGTATCCCTTTACACACTCTCCCCACTCTCCTCACAGAAAATAGGAGTCATTTTTTTTTTTACAACGCAAACTAATCTCATCATTCTCAACTGAAAATCCTTCAATGGCTTCATATTGTACTCGATGGCTGAACGAACAAATAAAACCCTGCATGAAATGCCCATGGCTACCTTCTCAGCTCCATTTCCTGTGACTCCCCTGCTTGGACACCAGGCTCAAGCCAGAGGCCTTTCTTCCAGTAACCCCACTGTGCCAAGCCATTTCCCATGTGAGGACCACCTGTGTTGCTTCCTTTGACAGAAATGCTTTGTTCTCCCCGTTCCTCAGCCCGTGATAGCCAGGACCTCAGCTTAAACCTTACTGCTTCACAGAAGCTTTTCCTCATCCTCACACAATGTGAGGCAGCCCTGTTAGGTTCTCTCACAGAACCCTGTACTTCTTAACAGAGTTTATCACAATTGCAATCAAATGGTTTGTTAGTTAATATGTAGTTATTGATTACGCATTTAAGGTCTTAGGTTATTATTCAATAAGGGTGGCAGCCATTTCTAACTTGCTCCCTACTAAAACCCAGCATCTATTATAGTACGGTGGCAGACACACAGTAGGAATTCAATAAACCCTTGACGGATGAATAAAACTGTGGCTGTTTTGCCCAACTCATACATAGCAAAATTAGGTCAAAGTTATGAGTTTGATTTGTGTGTGGCTTCATTAGATTTGTTCTATTCTAGCCCTAACTGTCATCTTTCCTTACAAATCACAACAGTATAAAGGGAAAACACGAATAAGATCATGGGAGTGGTAGAGCTAAGACTCAGTGTTCATGTTCTCTTCATGCAGCATCATATTTAGACATGAAGTGTAATATTATCCTTATTACAGATTTTAAATAATTTTCCCTTTAGGAAAAACACATAACTCACTTCAGATTATTATTGATGTGGTCAGAGGAGCAAGTGCTTCAGTTGACAAACTTTCCAGGTAATCATGGGATAATATTCCACTTATATAGGAAACTGTGTGGTACAAACAGACCTGTGTACAATCTCTACCTTTCTGCCTCTAGCATTCTTTTAGTATGCCCCTATTTTATTGATTTATCATTATGTATTTTATATAAAATCAAAAGTGCTTCTAATTAGAGATGTTATTTTTTCTTTTTCAAAGAAATACGAAAATTGCATGAACATCATATAACAAAGATTGTATTTAAGAAGGAAAACACTGGATAGAAAGTTAAGTATCCTCCTATATTTTCCAAATTACTAATGGTATGTATATGTTTTTATATATAAATGTACTTATTTAATTATACATTTACATAATCCTTGCCTTGGTCCAGAAAAGATGTAAGGCAAATTAGTAGAATTAATTAAAGCATAAGAAAAGAAGAATAGGGGTACAAATGGCACCAGGATGAGACTCAAGATGCATGTCAAATCATACTTTTAGGTAGTGGAGGCCTGACATTTGAAGCTTTCTAGCCACCATCGTGATCAAAGAGGTCTTGCTGAGGGACCCATTTCAGAGCATTCCCATGTAAAATAAGAACAGCTGGTCAAAAGCAGCACAGCCAGGGTTGGTACTAAGATCAGAAAGGAATGTCTCCTTGGGGATTCCTTAGAGAGGACACCATCCTACTTCTACAAAGAATGACACTTGTTACCATTTTCTGCTAAAATGGTTGTTTAAATAACTGAATGCTTCATGTTCTGTTATTACACTCAGTCAGCCATACCTGGGGCAAAATTATCTCTTGGCTCATCCAACCTTAAGTAAGGTGCATTAGCTTCCTACTGCTGCAATAAAAAATTAACATAAACTTGATGGCTTATTAACAACACCAATTTTTTTCTTATGGTTCTGCAGATCAGAAGCCTGAAACTGGATCTTACAGAGCTAAAATCAAGGTGACAGCAGAGCTCTGTTCCTTCTGGACACTCTAGGAGAAAATCTGTTCCCCAGCTTCTATAGGCTGCCTGTATTCCTTAGCTCATGCCCCCTTCCAGCGATGGCATCACTCTGATCTCCGTCTCCTCATCACATCTCCTTCTCTTTGTCTCCTTTGTCTCCCTTTGCTTCCATCTTTACATCACCTTCTCTGGCCCTCCTGTCTCCCTCTTCTAAGGCCCCATGTAATTACATTGGGCCTACCTAGATAACCCAGAATAATCCCATCTCAGGATATTTAATTACATCTGCAAGGTCTCTTTTGCCATGTAAGGCAGCATATTCACAGGTTCCAGGGATCAAGATGTGGACATCTTGGGGGAGTGGGGGGTAGATGGTCATTATTCAGCCTACTACACAAGACTTCATCGATTTACCTGTTTGCAGCTACCTAAATTGTAAAGATGGTGTCAGAAAAATCTACATCACAATAAGAGCCACAAATGGGAAACTTAATCAAAAAGTTTTTTAAATATAAGAGTTAATGATAGAATTCTTTTAAGTATCAAATTCACTCTCTATATTCCAAATACTGATATATAAAAATATTATTTACACAATTTTTGTCAAGAACACACTGATTACATAAAAAGAAGCACACCTACACAAAAACTTGAGTGTGAAATAAAACAAATGCAATACCAAGCACTGTGCTAAAAATCAGGAACTTTACCTCCCCATTTTCCCTGTAGTCAAAGGGGAGGATGCCTACTGAATATTTTCTTTAAAAGGAAAAAAGAAAAAAGTGAGACAGCCAGCTCACTCACAACTTTAGGAATGTATAAAATACAGAGAACTTACTTGATTTTTGGAGGAACAGCTACACCTGAACTAGAAGGACACTGTTAGAAACAAACATAATGAGGGCAAGATTCTATTTTAGACCCTATTCATCTTCCCTGACAAACAAGATCAATGTAGGAGTGATCATACTTTCTAGGTGCATAGAGAGATCTGTAAATCATTATGGGAGCTCAAAGGAGATAACTGTGACAACCCCTCCCTCCCACGGCATTTTAGGATTGACATCTCTCAACAGTGTATTTAATTGTGAAGCTTCAACCAACACATGATATTATTATGTTAGATTTTTCCCTAGAGGAGTTTTCACCAAGAATCAGCTTCTTTTTCACAGGGAAGAATTCAATCCTGCCCCGCAAACAGGAAGATGAGGTTTCAGGATGTTTCCTTGCTTTGCAGTAGAGGTTAATGTTGGGTCTGATATAACATTAGACTCATCACCTAAGGTTTCTCCCCCTACAGACTATAAATACAATATACATTTGAATCCCCCTTGACTTAAAGGCTGAGATGCCACCTTCTTTGCCACAATAGATCATTTTATTGATCACGAAAATTCACGGTAGACAGTTAAGAAGAGATTTTCTTTTAAGGTCTGGGCTCTAAGAAATCAAATTAGGGTACTGTCAATAACCTATCCATATTTTAACGTTATACAAAACGTTTAACGTCTTATAAAAGTAAAAATAAGAGTGCAAGTTCTGCCTACTATGCTCGTAAGGGAAGTGTGAAAAAGGGACAAATACTATGAAGAATACACACACATATAGTCATTTGACACTTAACAACAGGGATACATTCTAAGAAATGCATCATTAGGTGATTTTATAGTTGCGCAAACATCATAGAGTGTACTTACACAAACCTAGATGGTATAACCTGTGATTATACACACCTAGGCTATATGGTACATAGACTATTGCTCCTAGGCTACAATTCTGTACAACATGTTATTGTACTGAATACTGCAGGCAACCGGAACACAATGTTAAGTATTTGTGTATCTAAACATAACTAAACATAGGAAAGGTGTTACAATCTTATGGGACCACCATCATATGCAGCACATGAGTATATATATGAATATTTACACACGTAGAGTATTAAAGGGAGAGCTGCACTTTACTCACAAAGACTATCACTGAAATCTTTCAAAGTATCTTTCTGTAGGTAATGGTTATGTTCCTCAAGAGCTAATCATATAAATCATTCAAAAAGCATCAGGGAACTGTTTTTTTCAATGGATTCAATGTGAATCCTTTGGTAAAACAGAATTATCTTTAAAAGTAAACACCACTTCTGTCTTTCACCTATACCAGGATTTCCATAGAAAGTCCATAGAACACCCTTAATGCTGGTAAGTACTTCGGATATCACTTAGTCTAACACCTTTACTTTATGAATGAGAAAACTTGGGCTCAGAAAGGCAAAATGATTTATCCCAGGTCACACAGCAAATCAGGGGTAGAATTAGAACTACATGCCACCCTCTACCTCTGTTAAATCTTTACTTAAAAGACTCTAAATATGGATGCCAGTAATCAAACAGATAAGATCTTTAGTTGGTGGCAGAAATCAATCAAAGAATATTTTAGGGAAATGAGACAGAGGCATCACAAAAAAAGAAAACTACAAAAATCCTTAACAAAATATAAACAAACTCAATCTAAAAACAAATAAGAATTATATACCTTGACCAGTGGGATTTATCCCAGGAATACAAGTTTGGCTTAACATCCAAAAATTAATTAATGTAATACATTACACTGAAAACACAAAAAACAAAAACCACATGATCATCTCAATAGAGGCAGAAAAAGCATCTGTCAAAATCCAACATGGTTTCATTAAAAAAACACCCAACAAACTAGGAATAGAAGGGAACTTCCTCAACCTGATAAAGGACACCTATGAAAAATCCACAGCACAGCTTATATAGTGGTGGAAGACGAAAAGCCTTCCCCATAGGATCAAGAACAAGACCAGGATATCTGCTCTTGTCAATTCTATTAAACACTATCCAAGGCGACTAAGCAAGAAAATGAAACAAAAGGCATCCAGAATGGAAAGGAAAAAGTAAAACTATCTCTATTCACGGTTAACATAATCTTATAAACAGAAAATCCTAAGGCATTCACTAAAAAACTATTAGAACTAATAAGCTAGTTTAGCAAGGTTGCAAGTACAGGATCAATATACAAAAATAGTATCCAATCCAACAATGAAATTAAGAGTAATTCCATTTACAATAGCATCAAAAGAATAAAATGCTTAGGAATAAATTTAACAAAAGAAGTGCAAATTTATACTCTAAAAACTAGAAAACATTGTTGAAAGAAATTAAAGACCTAAATAAATGGAAAGACATCCATTTTCATAGATCATAAGACTTAACACTAAGATGGCAACACTCCCAAAATTGACCTATAGATACAATGCGATCCCTATCAGAATTCCACCCATCTGGTTTCTTTGCACGTGCAGGTGAACTAGTATCTCTTGTGACAAGCTGATCATAAAAATTCATATGGAAACTCAAAGGACCCAGAATACTCAAAACAATCTTGAAAAAGAACAAGGTTGGAATACTCACACTTCCCAATTTCAAAACTTACTAAAAGGCTGCAGTAATCAATACAACGTGGTACTGGCAAAAGGAGAGACAGATAAGTGGAATAGAAATGAGAGTCTAAAATAAATAAACCCATACATTTATGGTCAACTGGTTTTCAACAAGGGTGCCAAGACAACAAAATGGGGAAAGAACAGTCTTTTCAACAAATGGTGCTGGATCAACTGGATGTCCACATGTAAAAGAATGAATCTGGATCATTTTGTCATACCATATACCACGATTACCTCGAAATAGATCAAAGATCTAAATGTAACAGCTAAAACCATAAAATTTTTTGAAGAAAACAGAGGCATAAATCTTTGCAACCTTAGATTAGTCAATGATTTCTTAGATACAGCACAAGAAAAAATGGAAAAAAAGATAAATTAGATTTCATCCAAATTAATGACTTTTGTGCATCTGAGGGCACCATCAAAAAAATGAAAAGACAATTCATTTTATGGAAGAAAATATTTGCAAATCATATTTCTAATAAGAAACTTGTATCTAAAATACAAAAAGAACTCTCACATCTTCGTAACAAAAAAGATGAATTAGCCAATAAAAAAATAGGCAAAGGATCTGAATAAACATTTCTCTAAAGATATACAAATGGCCAACAAGCACATGAAAAGATGCTTGTTATTAGTCATTAGGAAAACTGGAATCAAAACCACA
>CAUYSK010041567.1:0-26334 GCA_963575035.1 Avahi laniger | reverse complement strand
CTTGGGTTCCAGGGCTGGAATGTGGCAAATACAGCCCTTGCATTAGCTTACTTCTTCTGAGCATTAAGTTTCCAAGTTACATTTGGTGGGTTTTACATTTTGAGGTATTTATTCCTTCTGTATTGTAAGCTGTTTTCTGTTTTTCCACCTCAAGTTTTTTTTTGTTTCTCATAAAGGGAAAAGTACACATGAGAAAAACATCAATATGTTTTAAATTCTTTTTTTTTTTTTTTTTGAGACAGAGTTTCACTCTGTTGCCCTGGCTAGAGTGAGTGCCGTGGCATCAGCCTCGCTCACAGCAACCTCAAACTCTTGGGCTCAGGTGATCCTACTGCCTCAGCCTCCCGAGTAGCGGGGACTACAGGCATGCGCCACCATGCCCGGCTAATTTTTTCTATATATTTTTAGTTGTCCTATTAATTTCTTTCTATTTTTTTAGTAGAGACGGGGTCTCGCTCTTGCTCAGGCTGGTCTGGAACTCCTGAGCTCAAACAATCCGCCCGCCTTGGCCTCCCAGACTGCCAGGATTACAGGCGTGAGCCACCGCGCCCAGCCTTGTTTTAAATTCTTGTGATATGCTAGACACTATACTAAACATTCTAATTAATTTCTTTTAATCCTACTAGCTCTATGACATAGGTATTATTATAATCCCATGTTTATAAATAAAAGAGCTGAGACACAGAAAAAGTTAAATAAGATCATACAGCTAGTAAGGTAGTCTGGATTGTATTTATTCATTTATTTATGCATTCATTTAATAAATGTTGGTTGAGCATCTGCTGTGTTCTAGATATTGTGTGCTAAAACCTGGGAGGAAACAGCCATGAAAGATTAAGTGAATTGTATTCATATAATAAACATGATAATAAATAATAAACATGTGAATAGATAGGATGAAGATTGTGAACAATTTTAGCAAGAAAATAAGAGCTGTGTGTTAGAGAGTGACTTGGTTGGGGCTGGTAGAGATGGGCCCTCGTTAGATCCGGGAGGGAGGAAGGGCCTCTCTGAGGTGGTGACATTTGAGCCGAGAAGGAAAGGATGAGAGGGAGCCACCCGGCAAGTGCTGCAGGAAGAGCTTTGCAGGCAGACAAGGGCTTGGCTTATTTGAGGATGAGAAAGGAGGACAGCGAGGCTGGAACACTGTGGACAGGGGAGAAAATAATACCTGGTGGGGCTGGAGAGGTGGGCAGGAGCCAGGTCCTATAGCACTTTGTGGCTGTGGCGGGGAGTTTTAGTCTAAGAGTGGTGGGAAGATACCAGTGGAGGGTTTGAGCAGGGGAGTGATGCGTACCAGATCTGTCTGACTCTGAAGCCTCTGGGGCTCTCGTTGCATCTCACCGCGTTCAAGAAATTCTTAAATATGTCTGTCCATCGATCCAGCCAGCCGTTAGCTATTGAGTGTTACTAGCAGTAACTGTCTCTTGTGTTTCAGACTGGAATGCGCGGGTTAGGTATGGTTCCCCATCTCTTAGGGGTGGCGTGGGTAGAAAGGCGGGCAGCCAGCTGGTATAGAGCAGTGTCACCATCGCTATGATAAAGAGGGTGTGTGCAAACATTCAGAAGGGTCCCCAGTCCAGCCTGGTGGGGACAATCACAGAAAACTTTGTGAGGGAAGTGATAATAAGCAGAGAACTGGACTGGCCATTGTGGGAAGGTGGTGCTTGTATTTCATTTTATTTATTTGGGCCCGTCTGGCGTTTGCCATGACCTTCTGAAGGCATATTTGCCTTCCTCATATTTTTTAAAAAATTTCTTTACCTATAAATAGGATAAATATTCTTTCAAGTGTTTACTAAGAATTTTAACATTGTGTGCAATGTGGGCATTCTAAGCGACCTCCACAAATATTTTATTGGTAGCTGAGTAATAGAATAAGGTTTCTCTTTATAGGAAGCATCTGGCGGGTAGACTTTTTTGTTTGAATGAATGTTTTATGTGCTGTTTCCTTAAAACATTTAAAAGGAGGCTTTAATGAACCTACCAATTGTTTCTCGTGCTGTTCTTGTTAGCCACGAAACTGAAAACGTAAGTGTTAGCAACAGGGCCAAGGGTAGACAGTTTGAAAATGTACTTAATGTAGAATATCCTTATTGTTTCTTTTTATCCAGTCTTAAAGCTACATTTATTAAAAGATGGTGTAATGGATATTGAAAACTGAGAAGGGGAGAGGGTGGGAATGAGGTGAGGGATGAAAATCTACCTACTGTGTACAGTGTACACTATTCTGGTGACAGGCACAGAAAACCCTTACTTCAGCATTATACAATTCATCCATGTAACAAAAAACACTTGTAGCCCTTTAATCTATTGAAATAAAAAGAATGCTATATGCTATTAAAAATTATTTTGAAAAATGCTGAAAAAATATCCAATGAATGTATATGTGTAAGAATGTACTAGCATTCAAGGGTAGCTATTCATATTTTGCTATATTTCATTTTAGTTAATTTTTTTTTTTTTTTTTTTGAGACAGAGTCTTGCTCTATTGCCCTGGGTAGAATACAGTGGCATCATTGTTGCTTACTGCAACCTCAAACATCTGGGCTCAAGTGATTCACCTGCCTAGCCTCCCAAGTTAGACATGCGCCACAAAGGCCAGCTAACTTTTTTATTTTTAGTAGAGACGGGGTCTCGCTCTTGCTCAGGCTTGTCTTGAACTCCTGACCTCAAACAATCCTCCCACCTTGGCCTCCCAGAGTGCTAGGATTACGTGAGCCACCGTGCCTGGCCCATTTTAGTTATTTTCAAAATCAACTGTATTGAGATATATTTTACATAAAATAAAATCCACCAATTTCAAGTGTTGCATGAATTTTGAGAAATATATACTCCCTTGTAATGACTGTTTTAATCAAGATATATATGTGGTTATATAATAGTTTTTTTTAATGTGTGTACAGTTCTAGGCTCATGTAACCATCACTACAATCAGAATGTAGAACAGTTCCATAACACCATAAAATTCCCTTATGTTGCCTCTTTGTGGTCAAATCTTCTCTTCACTCCAAACGTCTGGCAATTACTGCTCTGTTCTCCATCCCTATAATTTTGCTTTTCCCAGAATGTCATATAAATGGAATCATACGGTATGTAGTCTTTTGGGACTGGCTTCTTTTCCTCAGCATAGTCTTTAAAGTTCATTCATGTTGTGTGTATGGCGGTTGCTGAGCACTGTTCCATCATACGTGTTACGCTGTTTATCCATTCACCCTTTGAAGGACTTTTGGGTTCTTTCCAGGCTTTGGTGATTATTAATAATGCTGTAATACACATTTGTGTACAGGTTTTTGTGCGAACATAGATTTTCAGTTCTCTAGGATAAATACATAGGGGTGAAATTGTTGAGTCATATGTCGAGTATAGGTTTTTTGCAAGAAATTGTAAATAATTATCTAGAGTGTCTGTGCCATTTTACATTCTCATCAGCAGAGTATGAGAATTCTGCTTGCTCCATATCCTCATCAGCATTTGGTATTGTTAATTTTTAAAGAAAAATCTAGCCATTCTAATAGGTGTGTAGTGGTATATCATTGTAGTTTTAATTTGCATTTCCCTAATGGCTGAAGACGTTGAAGATCTCTTTTTGTGCTTATTTGCTATCTATCAGTATATCTTCTGTGATGTTTCTGTCACAAAATGTGATTCCAGAGAATTGACATCTTTATTGAGTCTTTCAATCCATGAGTTTCTGTTTGAGTCCTTTTCCTTTTTTTTTTTTTAAAGAAAAATTGGTTTCTAAGAAGCAGTGAGGATAGGAGGTGGACGAGGGATAAAAATCTACCTATTGGGTACAAGATACACAATTCTGGTGATGGGTACACTGAAAACCCTGACTTCAGCATGAAACAAGGCATCCATGTAACAGAAAACACTTGCACCTATAATTTTTTTTTGAAATTAAAAAAAATGCAATAAAAAAAAAGAAAAATTGGGTTGTTCTCCTAAAGTTAAATTTTGAAAGTTATTTTTGTATTCTGATACAACGTCTATGTTGGATATGTGATTTACAGATATTTTCTGCCAGTGTTTGGCTTCTCTTTCATTCTCTTAACACTGCGTTTTTCAGAGCAAATTTTAAATTTTGATGAAATCCAATTTATTGATTTTTTTTCTTTAATGGATCATGCCTTTGGTATTACGTCTTAAGAACTCTTTGCTTAGCTCAGATCCCAAAGATTTTCTCATGTGTATTTTTCTAAAAGTTATATAGTTTTACATTTAACATTTAGATCTATGATCTAATTTTAGTAAACTTGTTTAAAGTTTGAGGTTTAGGTTGAGGTTAATTTTTTGTATTTGGACGTTCAATTGTTCTAACACCATTTGTGAAAAATGAAGACTGTCCTTTCTCCATTGAGTTGTCTTTGCACTTACGTCAAAAAATAAGTTGGGGCCGGGCGCGGTGGCTCACGCCTGTAATCCTAGCTCTCTGGGAGGCCGAGACAGGCGGATTGTTTGAGCTCAGAAGTTCGAAACCAGCCTGAGCAAGAGCGAGACCCTGTCTCTACTAAAATTAGAAAGAAATTAATTGGACAACTAAAAATATATAGAAAAAATTAGCCGGGCATGGTGGCACATGCCTGTAGTCTCAGCTACTTGGGAGGCTGAGGCAGGAGGATCGCTTGAGCCCAGGAGTTTGAGGTTGCTGTGAGTTAGGCTGATGCCACAGCACTCTAGCCCGGGCAACACAGTGAGATTCTGTCTCAAAAAAAAAAAAAAAAAAAAAAGATAGTAAGGGAATAGTGTGAAAAATCTTATGATATTTGAAATTTTAGTGGAAATGGACAAAGTTTTTAAATGCTACTTACAAAAACTGCTGTAAGGAAAATGACAGTCTGAGTGGCTCTGTGTCTACTCATATGAACATGTAATTAAAAACTTTCCTGTAAGGAAAACTTCAGACCCAGATAGTTTTACTGTTGAATTCACCAAATATTTAAGGAATAAAGAACATACGTTTTCCATAAACTCTTCCAGAGAACAGGAAAAGAAGGAACATTGCCAACTTGTTTCAGGGGACCAGCAGAATTTTGATACTAAAGCCTGACAAAAATGTTACAAGAAAGGAAAATTCCGGGCCAATTTCACTCATGAATATAAATTCAGAAATCCTGAACAAAATACTGGCATTGTGAATCCAGCAATAAATTACTACATTATGATCAAGTTGGCAATCTTCCAGAAATGCAGGGTTAGGGTAACATATTTGCAGTCAGTCCATGTAACTTAGTTTATTAAGAGAATAAAGCAAAAAATTATATAATCAACTCAGTAGATACAGAAAATATATGTGATGAAATCTAATGTTTATTCTTGATTTTTTAAAAGAAGACTCTTAGCAAACTAAGAAGAAATTTTTTTTTTACTCTAAAAAAGAGTTTATACAAAAAATAGCTCACATGATTGGAGAGTAAGAAATGCTATACTTAATGGGTGAAATGGTAAAACTTTACCTTTTGAGAGTAGGGAAATAGACAGGTCTGCCATCTCTCCCCATTTCTGTTCATCATTGCATAGCAGGTCTGAGCTAGTGTAATGAGGCAACACAGAGAAATAAGGGTGTTAGGATTAGAAAGGAATAAATGAAACTATAATTATTGGGAGATCAAATTACTGTGCATGCAGAAAACTCAAAAGAAATTTCAATGAAATTGTTAGAACTAAAAAATAAATTTTGCAGGTTTTCTGGATACAAGGTAAAAATGAAAAAATACGTTGTGTTTCTGTTATCACTGCTGAACAGAAAAGGAATTTACATTAGAATAAAAAGAATCAAATACCCAGGAATAATCTATATTTAAAACCATTAAGCATTACTGAGAGAAATTAAAGACCTAAATAAATGGAGGGATAGATCATGTTCATGGAACGGAAGACTCAATTTTTAAAAGGTGTCAGTTCATCTCAAAGTGGTATGTAGAGTCAATGCGATCCCAATCAAAATACCAAGAAGATTTTTGTGAAAATTGACAAGCTGATCCTAAAATTTATATGGAAACACAAAGGGCCAAGAATAGACAAGATCCTGTTGAAGGAGAATAAGATAAGAGCACTCGCTCCACCGGATACCGAGATTCATTGCTGTGTTAGAACAATTGTGGCCGGAGAGCTTTGGTGCAAGGATAGATAGACTAGTGGAAAAGAGTAGAGTCCAAAAACAGACTTGTGCTTAGACAAACACACTATTGAGACAAAATGACATTGCAGAGGAGTGAGGATAGGACAGTTTCTTAAGTAAACTGGGACGATTGGATATCAAAATAGAAAAATAATAAAACTTGACCCTAAGCTTACACTGTACACCAGAACTCATTCCAGGTGAATTCTAGATCTCAGTGTGAAAAACGAAATAACGAAATATCCGAAGACAATATAGGATAATATACTCATGACTTTGGTTAGGAGAATTCCTACACAGGACCCAAAAGAACCAATTATAAAGGAAAAGACAGATAAAATTGTACTATATTAAAATAAAGAACTTTGGTTCATCAAAACAATTAAGGAGTGAAAGGCAAATTAAGAGATAATTTACAACATCTATAATTTACAAAAGGCTTATATGAAGAAAATACAAATGATTTCTACAAATCGGTAAAATAAAGACAAAATAGCCTAATAGAAAATGGACAAAAGGCTTAAACAGGGACTTCACTAAAGAGAATATCCAAATGTTGAATAAACAGGTGAAAAGTTGCTCAACTTCGTATGTCTTGAGGGAAATATAAACTGGAAACCACATGAAATGTGAGCACATGTCCGCCACGGTGCCTTAAATAAAAAGTGACTTACAATACCAAGAGTTGGTGAGGATTTGAAGAAATGAGAATTCTCATACTCTGGTGGTGAGAGCGTAAATTGGTGTAACCACTATGGAAAACTAATTAGCATTATCTAATAAAATTGAGTGTAGGTGTATTCTATGAGTCAGCAATTCTTCCTGATGTGTAGACACGATGGAAAGATATGTATGCACCCAAAATTATGGATAGAAATGTTCGTAGCAGCATTATTCATAATAGCTCAAAGCTGAAAGCTACCTAGCGTCCGTCAAGTGCGTAGTATAATGTGCATGTTTGTACTTGAGCGTGCACGCACACACACACACACCCCTTATGGTACATTTATATAAATGAAAAAGGATAAACTTATAAAAATGAACTATAGCTACACAACTTGGATGTCTCATTAACAATGATGTGTAAAAGAAGCCTTCCCCTCACTGAATTCCATTTACTGATATATAAAACTCAAAAAACAAGCCTAATGAAACTATAGTCTGTAGGCATGCATGCTTAGGTAGTGAAACTGTAAGGAAGGTGATTACTGTAAAAGTTAAGGTTACAGTTGTGGGGGAGAGCAGGGACGTTAATTAAGAGAGAGAATGGGGAGGGTTTCATGGGTGCTGGCGATGTTCTTTTTAACTCGGGTGGTGGTTACATGGATGTCTGCTTCGTGATAAGTCATTGAGCTGTCCATTTTTGTTTTGTGCACTTTATGCATGTTACATTTCACAATATATGCATTTTATAAATTAAAAAAGTACCTCTTAGACTATTTTCTTGATTTTTTAATCAATTTAAAATTATCCACTGACTGTAAGAATTTAGGCCTTTCCCCATTCACTTGCTTTGAATTGACACTCTGTCTCCATGATGTGAGCACTATTCATCCATGAGCCAACTCTATACTGTGATTACAGATCTTTTCTTGTGCAACTTTTAGTTTTTTTCCTATTAGTAAACATTCTCTTTTTGATTTGTATACATATGTACATAAACATACCTCTGCCTGCCTGCCTGCCTACCTTCTCTTCCCGTGGCTTCCAACT
This sequence comes from Avahi laniger, assembly GCA_963575035.1. Classification (NCBI taxonomy): domain Eukaryota; kingdom Metazoa; phylum Chordata; class Mammalia; order Primates; family Indriidae; genus Avahi; species Avahi laniger. Next base: position 18,497 of record CAUYSK010041567.1, on the reverse strand, counting down.
GACTCCCAGTCCAATTTTGCTTTTGCCCAACATGTCAGATAATGCACAACTTCCGTTTTGTTTTCCCTGTTCTAATTTGGCCTGGTTGCTCTATAAGCCTATTCTGGCCTATTTTGTGCAGGGATTTCTTTTTCATCTGTTTTCTGTAACGTTCCCATTTCCTGGATCCCATGTTTGCTTCTGTTTTGATTTGCTGCTTTTGGTGTTTTGGTAGAGCACACCCTCTAATAGTTCTACCAAGTAAGCACAGGAGGTCAATTTTATAAGAACTTCATCTCTGAAAATATTAGTATCTTTCATCTATATCCCCCCTTTGTTAGTAGTTTGATTAGGTATATAATTATAAGTTGCAAATCATTTTTCTTCAGTATTTCAAAGGCAATATTCAGTGGACTTCTAGCTTCTGTTGCTGCTGTTGAGAAGTCCTATGCCATTTGGTAGTTCATCTTTTCTATGTGAATAGATTTTTTTTTTCCTCCCTGGAAGCTTTTAGAATTTTAATTTTATCCTTGGTGTGAAATTTTATGATATGATGCCTTTGTTGTGTCTTTATATATCATTCTGCTGTGGATTTCATCAGATCTTTCAATCAGAAGATTTATGCTCCTGTTCTTGTGGATTTCGTGGTTTTGTGTGTTTATTTGCTTGTTTTTATGATTGTGTTTAATCATTTTCTCTGAACACTTAGAAACTCTATTAGCTGAACATTGGGCTGATCCTTTTGTTTTCTTGTTTATTTTTCTTTTCTTGATCATCTCTTTGTTTTATTGCCTTACTTTCTGGGTGGTTTTCTTCCATTTATTTCCAAATCCTCTACTGACGTTTTTTTCTTCATATTTTTTATTTCCAAGAACTTTTAATTTTATCCTGAGTGTTTCTTTTCACAACATCCTGTTCTTTTAACGAAAGTAATGCCTTCTCTTCTCCTATAGAGAATATTAATTAGATTTTTTTTTATAGTTTCTTCTGTTTCTTGCATTACCTCTGTTTCCTCCTTGTTTTTCCTGTTTGTTTAGATGTCTGACTTCACAGTGTAGATTTCCTCAAATTCCCGGTGATCCTTGGGTGTCCTTTCATATTGAAATGAGCCTCCCAAGCCTCAGTGGAGCCTACTGGAAGCCTTGTGCTTGAGCAGGACTCCTGAGCCTTCCCTGTGGGGGGCTTGGGTGGTTGAGCAATTCCCTCAAATTTCAGTATCTCTTGGGAGGTTTTCCTCTGGGGCCATTCCGTCTCTTCAGAGAAGGATCTCCTAATCCACTGTGTGAAGAACAGAGGATATAAACCTGGGTGCTGGTATTCTGAGAGCCACGTACGCAAGGCAACACAGGCCCTCACTTTTCAGTACACGGAGCTTAGCTTTTGCCCTCTGCTGCTAATCTGGTGTGTCACCTCTGCTCTCTCCTGAGCTGTGGTTCCCAGGCCTGAGCATCTCCTTTTAATGTCTCCAGCCTTAACCCTGACCTCTGTCGGGGAACGGAACAGGGAGTTGCCTGGAAGGGGTGAGAACATGAGCGTCTCACTTTTCCTTGTACGGTCTGCAGGAGTGGAGAAGGGGTGATCCCTTTCCTTCACATTGTGAGGGTCACAGCCAACACCCCCATAACAAGAGACGGGTTCACAAGAGAAAACTGTAACAAATTTATTTAGTCATAGTTTTATGTAACGTAAGAAACATTGGATTGAAGACCCAAAGATAGAGGGAAAACTATCCATTTTTAGGCTTAGGTTCAGTGAAGAATGGACAGCCTTTTGATTGGACAAAAGGGAGTGATCTAATAGGAATAGACTGGGGAGGGGGGACCCCGCAAGGCCTGTCTGTCCAGATTCTTCTCGGTCTCTCTGTGTGGCATTCTTTCACCCCGGGTGTGGAGCAGGACCTTTTCCAGAATGAAAGTCTCATGACCTACTATCAGCCAAGGTAGATCAGAGAATTTCTTTATGGCCAGCTCTTACACAGAAAGGTGGGGGCAGGTTAGAGTCATATTTAAAGGTTTTTTTACGGCTGGTTTGAGGGCAGAGGGGTTCTGGTTTCTATTACTGGCCTTGGGGAAGAGCGGTTCTAGGTTCTCTGGCTTGCCTGGGGGAGAATGAGGGGCGAGAGACAGGAGAACAGGGGAAGATCAGAGAGAGACTTGCTTCTGAGGCCTTCACTTGGGGTATTGTTTTCTGAGCCCCAACAAGTCTAACTAAGTGCCCACACCTCATTCCGACCTTCCACTCTATCTGACGCCCCTAATACCTGGGCCTTTCTAGGATTCCATGGGCCGACGTACTTGCTGCTGATCCTCTGCTGGAATTCACGTGTCACCTTTCTTCCTTATGTCCAAGCTCAGCCGTCGCTCCTCCATATGCCCTCAGTGTTCCAGAAGTTGCTTGGTATCTTTCATCTGTTGTCCTCTCTCCTTCTCTTTGTCCTCGTGGCTTTATGTTAACTCTTACAGGGCAGAAACAATGACTGGCACATCTTCAGTTTACTTACAGGGTCAAGCAGGAGGGCTTAAGAAGCATTTGTTGATTGATCGACGCCCACCTCCGTAATCATTGAACTACTCTGCCCTTCCTTTTATGAACTTTTAAAATAGTCTCAATCGTTTGTCATTTGCAGGTGGGTAGGTCCAAATAGTAACATCTACGTGGGTGCTATATCCAACTCTTGGTAGGTTCCCTCTCCTTTCTGCTGCTTGGGTGCCCAGCAAACCTGGCCTCTGCCAGGCATCGGCCCATCCCCTGTGCCAAACATCCTGCCCCCTTTGGCCAAGCCATGTGGCTTCCAAATTGTCTGCCAAGGAGGAAGAGGGAGGGGAGAGGGGACAGCTCCGAGGTGCCTGAAGGGGCTGAGTTTCTCCTCGCCTGAGCAGAAGCAGGGTGCTCTTAAAATAGCCATTGGAGCTTTGCGATGTGAATATAGTCACACAGCCCTTCTCAGAATTCGCTTATTGTGGGAAATAAAAATCTCCGGGAATATGCACCCCCCACTTCGTTCTCATGGCAGATTTTAAGAAGCTACATCTTGACTGCTGTTGCTAAGTGGTTTCAAGGTAGAAAGCAGCCAACTTCCAGCCCTAGGCGGCTTTCCCTGCGTCTCAAATTTATGCTGCGGCTATTTGCCTGTGGACCTCAACTGAGTATGTTTTCCTCCCTCCTCTTCTCGTGCATTCGAGGCTGGGAACATGACACGTTCCTAAGGCCTGCGTGGGGCCCGGGATCCTGGAACACGAAGGGTAGGAAGACCACGCTCAGGGGTCAGTAGGACCCTTCTCCCTCTCTTGTCCTCCTCAGAAACCAGAAAATTCATCAAGCATGGTTGTTTTTTTTTGCCATCTTGAGATTTGTTTTTTTTTTAATGAGACTTATTTGACTTTTATTAGTAATTTGATTCCGTGGAGATTACTAAAGGTTTTGACAAGATTATTGTGTTTTTAAGTGGCCTGCACCTGTAGGTAAACTTGAAATGCTTCAGCAAGTCTGATTGCACAGTGGTCTGGAGAGAAGAGTGCATCCTCTCTAGAGACTAGAATGTTGTCTTACACGAAGACAATATCGTTTTAGTCTCATGATTTGGGAGTGCACGGGGTAAACAGTTCTTCTAGTTAGTTATAACCAGGAAAAAAATGGCTACAATTCAAATATTCTTAGACTATTTAATTTTTTTTTTGATAGATGTTTCCCAACCTTACATTAGTTTATAGTTGATAATACCATACAGCAGGTCACTGAATTTGTGGCATATGTTTTGCAACTGCTGTACATCGCTAATCTTGGAGGGCACACTAAGAAGTTGCATGATCGGAAGCTAGGCATTGTGTACCTTTTCAAAGATGTATGTTTGCTTATGTTTCACAAAATTCCAGGCTAGAAGTATTTTAGTCATGGAAACTTGATGGCCCAGTTGTGTGCGTATTAAAGTGTCCTGAAATCATTGTTTATTCAGAGGAGTGTTGGCTTGGCCCAGGGGTGCTGAATGCCTTTTATTTGGGCTTATATCCTTGCCAAGCCCTTCTTCATGAAGATAGCAGCCCTGCTCCTGCTGTCCTAAATCACTGTCTTCATACTTAGCTGGCAATACAGGGCAGCCACATTCCAGGTGCCCACCCAGAGTTTAACCTCAAGCATGCTGCCACCCAGTACTGATGGAACGTTTGGTTGAGCAAGGCAATGTCTGTGAGGGGTTGCTGGTTGTCCGAACTGTTCCTGAATTTAACCGACCATTAGGGAGCTCTGATGTTAGCCTGGAGCTTTCATTGAATTGTGCTTTATCTTGGTGCCTTTGGGCAGTGTTGATGGATGCCTGACACGGCTCCCAAGCACCCACTGCCGTGTTTGCTACTTTACTCAAACCATGATTCCTGGGCTTTTTTTTTGTCCAGACATGAAGGTCGCTTCTCCCAAACGGTAGTTTAAAAATTTTGAATTAGATTGTCCTGCGATGAGGCACACACCCTCTAGTCGAACTGAGTCCCTACCGTTCTTTGTGATCTGCCACTGGCTTTGCTCAGTTACTTTTCCTGCCTGGCTCCATAGGGGCATTTGAGTTACAAAACTTGTTTTACACAGTATGGTAGTTAATTTTATGTGTTCACTAGGCTAGGCCCCAATGCTCAGATATTTGGTCAAACACCAGTCTAGATGTCTCTGCGAATGTATTTTCTAGATGAGATGAGCATTCGAATTGGTAGACTTTGAATAAAGCAGATTACCCTCCATAATGTGGGTGGGCCTTACCTAATCAATGGAAGACCTTAAGAGAAAAAGACCCAGACCCCCTGAGAAAGAGGGAATTTTGCCTTCACACAGCCTCTGGAATTGAACTGCATGGTCAGCTCTTCCCTGGGTCTCCAGCCTGCCAGAGTACCTTGCAGATTTTGGAGTTGCCAGCCCCCGTAATTGTGTGAGCCAATTCCTTAAAATAAATCTCATTATATGTCTGTATATCCAGTGTTTCTCTGGGGAACCCTGACTAATACATATAATGAGCTCTTTATAGAGATTTTTAGGAGCACATAGTTGAGTCACGTAATCAGCAATGTTTGCCCCTTTGTGTTGACTTTAAAAGCTTAGAACCAAATCTGTGTCTTAACTTTAGCAAGTACATACCAATGGACACACACCACCTGTAGTAGAGGGATACTGAAGCGATGGTGTTAAGGAACATGAGAAACCTGGGCTGTGCCAGGGAGAGCATCTGGCTAGCATGTTTCGTTCAAACCTACCACGCTGCACCGCCTACATTTGGTAAGTCATCTTAAATATTAAATATTTTCTCAGATAGAGGCCTAAGCAAATAAAAAATAGTGTATCTTTTCATCTGTCTATTTCAAGATAGCATATACTTTTTGAATCAATTGCAACCCTAGTGTAGTTGCAATTGAGCAGTTTAGTAGCTTTTACTGGAGATAGTATCAAATCTTCAATAGCCTTGATCCATCCTAAGCATGGTGGACCACGTCATCTTCTGACACGGGTTTTGTGATCAGAAACCTAAAACCTCCATGGAGTCAGTAATAAGGTTTCCACTGTGAGAGGTGCTTTGGTAGCCTTTTCTTTGTTTTTTTCTTTTTAACCTCAGCTTTTTGCATCCTCTTTCTCATATTAACCTTTCTTTTCTCTTTTCTCGCATCTTTTGCTTTATTTTTCATGTTTGGATATTTTTCCAGTAGATTTCAAGCCTGACCATTCATTCATTCATTCATTCACCATACAACAAATACCTTTGACCTCCTTTGCTGGGCCAGACATTGGTGCTAGGTAATTTGAGAGGGAAGACACCAAGCTGGATCAGACAGAGATTCTACCTCGAGACCTGTAGTCTGTAGACTAGAGGAAGATTATAAGGCATGAAAAACAAGTAAGTAGCCTCATGTAGCCTCATGGCTGCTATCTCATGTCACTCAAGCTTTTGCTCAAATGTTACTTCTCGTTGAAACCTACCCTGACCACCCTGTTTGAAATTTCCACCAGCCCCACCCCACAGGTCTCCCTCAGCCCATTCTACCTTTTCTTTCTGCCAGCCACTCTTCATTTATTAACATACCATATAATTTATGTATTTTTTATGTCTGCCTGTCTTCCTTCCTTCCTTCTTTTCTTCCTTTCTTCCTTCATTCTTTCCTTTTCGTGGCTAGCCAAGTGAAGCAATGGGAATGGAGAAGACACAAAGAAACCTGTAACCGGTTGTGTTCAGTTAGTTGTAAACATCACTGCACTCTTATTTCTTTACTGTTATTGTTTTCTGTCTCCCTCTGCTAGAACGTCAACTCTGCAAAGTCAGGGAGCTTTTTGTATCTTTTTTGCTCACTGATTTACTCCAAGGGCCTCAAATAATCCCTTTCCCTTGAATCAGTTGGATAGACACCACGCAGGTAGCCCTGGGAGCTGAAGACTGCCCACCTCTCCCCTATTCTCTGGGTACCATGTGAGCCCTCAAGATGTTCCTCTGACCCTAGAAAGGGAGAAAGGTCCCTAAAAACATAATTGAAATTAAATTTTCGTTAAGTGAGGCCTTGGGATGCAGATTTAATTTGATTTAGAAGACATAAAGTAATGCGATGTCCCTTGTACTCAACTTGCATCAGTTATGGAGCAAATGTATCCCACTAGAAATAAAACCAGGTCAAGATCCTTAGGGACCACATATTTGAGGGAGATATGTTTCAGTTCTGGAGGGTGATCAGGTGTTTGTTAGGGCAAAGAACCACACAGATGTGGATTGGCACAGAGGTGAAGGACTATCTGGAAATCACCTCTTTCCTTCCTTTGCCTAAAATTTTCCAATAGGATGAGATCATATCTCCTTTAAAGGGTTTGGGGAATGTGAGTCCATATTTGGCATTATTATGTGGTCCTTAACTCTTGACCATGTTTATGTGGTTACCCAGTTTGACTGAGAGCCCTGCAAGATGGTTTCCTTTGAGCACTGAATGGATTTTGGTTAGAGTTACTTGGCATCATGGTCCTAAAAAGCCATCTTCTGAGAGTTTACAAAACACTTTGTAATCTGGAAGGAAATTATTTCTCCTGACATCTCTGTTAGAAACTCGTTTGGGGCCGGACACAGTGGCTCACGCCTGTAATCCCAGCACTTTGGGAGGCCAACTTGGGAGGATTGCTTAAGCCCAGTGGTTTGAGATCAGCCTGAGTAACAGAGGGAGACCCTGTCTCTACAACAAATAAAAAAATTAGCCGGACGTGGTGGTGTATACCTGTAGTCCCAGCTACTTGGGAGGCTGAGGCAGGAGGATCACTTGAGCCTCGGAGTTTGAGGTTGCAGTGAGCTAGGCTGACGCCACTGCACTCTACATGGGGTGACAGAGTGAGATTCTGTCTAAAAAATAAAGAAACTCGTTTCGTTAACCCATTTTACAGATGAGAAAATTGTGGATGAAGAAGAAATGTTGAGCCTAATACAAGTTCCCAGCTATTTGTTTCTGGAAAATCTTAGGAGCAGAGTTATTATACTTGATTGATTTTTCTAGATATTGGTAGAGATGTCAATTTGGTGTTTGGAAAGATGAGTGTTGGAGTCAGATAGATTCAGGTTCAAATTCTGGCTTTGTCTCCAATTACGTGATGACTTTGCATGTAACCCTGGAAACCTTAATTTTTCCTCTTCAGGGTAGGAATAATCTATTTTACAAAGTTAGAAAAGATAGGGAAATAAATTTATTTATTCCTTTATGTATATATTGAGTAAATATTATTGGGTATCTTACTTTGTAGCAGTAAGATGGTTACAGTTCCTGCTGCCATTCGATTGCAGAGACAAGGAAATAATAAACAGCTAACAAAAATAAACACACAAGATACTGTTGGGTATGGAATAAACATACAGTGTAAAAAATGATAAAGAATGACAGTGGGACCACCTTGATAAGGGTGGCTAGAGCAAGCTCTCTGCAGAGAAGGGGCCAATCTAAGGGCGCGGTTCACACAGAGGCCCTGCAGGAAGGACCAGTGTGGCTGGAGTTGGTGAGTTGTGGAGTGACTAGGAGATGAAATGGCAGGGCCCCATCACCTCAGGTCTCATAGTCAAGAGAAGGATGGATTTTATTCCAGGTATAATGGGAAACTGCTAGAGAATTTAAGCAAATAAGTCACTGAGTTAGGTTTATATTTTTAAAAGAACATTCTGGCTACCATGTGGAGGACGGAAGCAGAGAGACCCGTTACGAGATACGACAGTGTCTGGGAGAGAAGAAGGGGGCTTCGGCTGGAGTGGTGACGTGGGATGGTGGGAAGTGGAAAGACTCGGGATGCGTTTTGGCGGCAGAGCCAACAGGACTCGCTGATGGATGGGAAGCCGGGGGTGAGAGAAAGGGAGGGATGGAGGATTATTTTGGGATTTTGGAAGGTGGTGTCATTTCCTGAGATTGGAAAGACTTGGGGTGAACAGATTTGGGGTGGAGGAGTGGAGATCAAGAGTCCTGTGTCAGACAGCTTAGGTTGGAGATGCCTATTGCACAAGTTAGGAGGGCAGCTGGATGTTTCTGGAGCTCAGCGGAGAGCATGGAATTGGAGTCATCAGCATGTAGGTGGCATCTGCAGCTACAATGTTGGGTACGATTATCCAGAGAGAGCGGGCAGAGGAGAGAGAAGGCCCCAGACAGAGTCCTGAGCACTAAAATTTAGAGATTGGACCTGAAGAACATGAACTGGCAAAAATAATTGAGAAGCTCATTGAAGTTGAAGGGAAATTGGGCAGAAGCCAAGAAAAGAATCACATTGACTGTGGACACAAGGTAGACACTCAATGAGCGTCGGTCTCCTCCCCTTTAATAGAAATAGTATCATTCATTCATTTTTAGGTCTTTCAAAGGATATAATATTACCTTTCATCCCACCATAAATTCAATTTGCAATGGCTTTTTTTTCCCCTATCATATGTCTTCCAGGGTTGAAATATAGAACCCCGAAGAGCCGTGGGTTGGTCACCTCTCTTCAAAAGCATACATTATACTAGCCTGTAAATCCACCAAGGGAAGATTTCTCTTTTTCCACCATAAGTTCATATGATTTAATTTGCCTGAGTAACCTGCTGTCATAGGTTTTCATAGAGTCCTGACATCTAACAGAGTAATTAATGCTTTAGGCTTTTAGGAACTGTTTCAGGTTTTTATTAATCACCGTTGTGATTGCACATATGAATTATGAAAGAGTTATTTTGGTAGTTGAATTTCCCCCTCAGAAAAATTTCCATATTTGTTCATTATGAACTGATAGCCTGAAGAAGAAGAAGAAAACGGAGAATGTTCCCTGGGTCCTAGGCAGACATTCCAGATCACCCAGAGTAAGGATTATTTCATAGTGAACAGAAGGAGTGTGAGTTGCTTGCATTGGTAGTTAAACATTTTCTCTTTCCCTCCCCATAATTTAATTAGAAATTCTCTGTGGCTGCCCCCAAATATATGGATTTTGTGAACTTCGTAAAAATGCGTGAACATCAAAAGGAACTGGTGGGTTTTGCTCCATCCCTCTAGGATTTTGCCGTAGAGGAATCACTCCTAGGACCTTCATGATTCTTATGCTGGTCTTTCTGGGGTTTTCCAGGAGAGAGAGGTGTTTAGATAACAGGAAAGAAATAGAAAAAGCTGTCCATACAATTTTATTTAGGGACCATATCATGGCTTTTCAGAATTATGTGATTGTATTTGAGATCAGTGTATGAAAAGGGAATGTGGTGGGTGGAGTCTAGTCTTTAAGACTGAATTCTGAAGTGTGAAAAAAATAAAGCACAATAACTGTTTTCTCGGCAGCTCCTCCCTTCAGGCATCCATCACGCCCCAGACGTCTGCAGGGTCTCTGCATAAATGCCGGTGTGGCTGCCTGGGGCTCCCGCTAGGCATTTTCCTTGGCAAGGGGGTAAATGTAGGTTTCCCTGTGTTTACAGGAAATTTTACTACAAGCCTTTTACTCTGACAAGGGAAGACTTGCTGCTTTACTCGGCACAGGGCTCTTTTCAATGATTAGAGTGATTTTCCGTGATTCTACTATTCTTGGGGAAGACTTTTGAGACTGCAAATAAAAGACAAAGTAGTTATATCAGCGTATGGATGGAGGCAGCCACTCTGCTGGTATCCGGTGCCTTGACTATTGAGCGAAAATACCTGTTATTGCTCTAACTGCCATTTTTACTCTTCTAAGTGGCCAGCTGGGAGGGGTAGGGGAGGAAGGGAAGGAGCTGGGTTGGGCGGAGGAGGTCCATTTGCAGAGCCAGCGGCGGAAGTGTTCGGGCTTAGCCTCAGACATCTGATCTTAATTCTGTATAGATAAGGGAAGGATTCGATACCCAGCAGATGGGCCACCCTTCTAATTCTGCAGTAGCTTGCTGTGACAGACTTCTAATCTGATGGTATTTTCATCTTAATTTACTTGCAACCTGCTTTTCCTAGGTAACAGCATTTCTGACAAAGGTGATAAATTTGCTAAAGCTTAACATTCAAATTCTTTCCTCATATGAGTGTTATGTAATTATATATACATTTGGGCTCAAAGGTCCCAGTCTAACAAATTCCCTCCACGGGAATACCATTTGAGGGCCCGTTCTCTCATTAATTTTATTTGACATTTATGTCAACATTACATTCCTAGCCTAAAAGGAGAAATCACATGAGTACGCAGGGGTGTATTTTAAAGTGGAGTATTTAGTTTGGCGGTGAAAAGCAGCCAGCTAAGTCTGCTAAAGCGAAATTTTCTAAATTAGTTAATATAAAGTGGTCTAAATGCACTAAATTTAAATTGTTCTACAAAGTGCCAAATGCTGGAGCGCGTGGCTGTTTTGATATTTCTAACATTTTTTTCCTTGGGGGCTCCCAGAGTTGTCTAAAATGAGTGTCTCTGGAAAATTAACTCGGGAGCCATCAGAAGTGTTAGAAACAGGCTGAAAACAAGTTGTTTATGGTGTGAGGAGTGGAATTTGCTTCCTTGAGACCTTGTGTAAAAATCAAAGACCTGATTCTTCTTCTCCCACTTACACTGACTTCAGAGCAAGGGGTTTATCGGTTAAACATGGGAGCGCCCAGTCCTGGTTCTGCTGAATGAAGAGTTTCACGAACACGGCAGTGAAGGTTGGAGGGTAGCTGAGAGCCCGGTCTAAGCATCGTGAGCTACATTATTTCTCTGACCAATTGATCACATGGCCACAACATTGCCTAGCGCTTCCAAAAGTAGACAGAAGCATGCATGGATAAGTAAGAAACAATTGTTAGATAACATCGCTATTCTCTGACTTAGGAGCGTAGGTTGGATTTTGAATCGGTAGATGCCACGAGAGAGGAAAGGCGCTATCCCAAAGCAGCCCCCAGGGGCCTGAGCGTGGCAGTTTCTTTTGGTTCCAAAATGCTGACTTTTACATACTTTGTGGTTTGTGCGCTCTGGAACTGTGCTTTGTGTTTGGCTCTAACGATGAGTTGCAGACTGGGCTTCTGTTTTGCAAAGAATTCAGCAGCATTGGAGAGGACCTGCCTTTAGCAAAAGTGGGGAGTGGGCAGCTTGTCCAGCCCCCCCCATCTTTATTCTAATGTTCACCCCTACTCCCCACAGCCCCCCACTCCAGCCAGTCCCCTTCATGCCGTCTTCATCATGAATCTGAAGTGTCAAGTGGTTGGGTACCAGCTGACCTGTGCGCCCAGCCCAATGGCAAGATCCTTTAAGGTCATCACTACAGTGATTTTAACTGTGACCTTCTGGAGTCGGTGTTGTTTAAGGGTCCTCTTGGTGGGCTGGTGGAAAGGTGGGGATTTTATCAGGGAAGATAAAAGAAGGAAGGATTATTGCAGTTTATAAAGAAGAAACTGAGTCCGGATGAGCCTCCATCAAAGCCAGTGTAGACAACCTCATTCTCACACCTCACTGTGGCTTAGAGGTGATTTTTCTCACCTGACCTCATCTGCTTAAGCTTCCCGCTGCCCTTGTCAGATATGTTTGTGGACGGGCTCGGCTGGTGGGGCTAGCGGCAGGGTGTTTTGGTTCAGAGTTCCAGTACACCCTTCCTGCACCAAAAGGATGCAATATGCAAAAGAACAAGAAATTCATAGTTTTTTTTTTCGGTTGTAGAGGCAATTCTGAGTTTTTTAGGGAAGAGACTTTGAGAGCTGGAAGAGCCTCGGAGGTCTTTGCACGTAGAGGTAAGCCCAGAGAAGTTGAGAGCCAGGTCTCCTGACAGCCAGCCCAGTCCTCTCTTCCTGTTCCAGCCACTGCCTGTGGGATGATCAGAGAAGCTGCCCATTGAGCTGCCGGTGTGGGGATGGAAAGTGGTGGGAAATCCCTCTGCTGAGGCCCGATGACAGTTATGTTCCAGCGTCTTGGAATGGAAGAGCCTTTGAGACGATGGAGTCGAATCCTGGGGCCATAACTCGGGGTGGCGGAGCTGGGCTGGCACCAAGCTCTCAGTTCTGTTACCCCCTCACTGTTTCCCGACTGGAAGATGATTAGAGGCACCTGTTGGTTCCCTCACTCTGCCCTCCCCTGCCAGCCACCAAATGTATCCCTGCTGGGTTTTTATCACCCCCAAAAGAAGACCCAAAGTCTTATTTGGGAAGTGTCTACCATGGAGCTAGTCTGTTCTCACTGAGGCCACGCCTGCGTTTTTAACTTAGTTAAGTGAACTGCCATTCTCTTAGAAAACATCGATTCTCTAGAACCCTTGTCGCCGCCGCCTGCTGCCCAGAGGTGACACTTTTCAGCCAAGTGGGGAACAGGTCTGCTTTGGAGTAGACTCGATGATTGAGTAGAGGCTGAGGGGTACTGGCTAAGACTAACATTAATTGCAGACAGTGGCCATGGGAATAATTCCCTTTGCCTCCTAATATCTTAAAAAATGACTCCTTTTTGCTATTAAAGACTTTGCTTTAATCAGATACCCTTTTTCTTGTGACCTTCAAGCCCAGCATGCACAGTCTGGTGGGGACCTAATTCTCGTCCTCGGTACTTCTACAAGTGACATCGGGCATGTTACTTGGCCTGGGAATGGGGCCTCAGGTAATGTCTATGTGCAAACTTTCTTCTCCAGCGCAATCTGGCAATTGCTAGTGGACCAGCTCTGGGCCGGTCCCTTCTTTAACAGACTATTCGGAAGGCAACAAGCGCAGCTAGTCCTCTAAGTGCAGCTTTATTGGCATTTGGCTTCTTGCAATATATTTTTAATATACTATGTATGCTGTATCTGAGTAAATCAGTAGGTATGTTTTGAAATTAAATATTTGCTAAGGGCTAGGCCCTTCTCGTGTTAAATTATTGATAACAAACTTCACACTGTATGAGACTTGATGATATATGATTTTTGAGTGACCTGCCATTTATTAGACTCTATCTGCCCGTGAAATCTATTTCCAATTCAGACCGTATCTACTTGGGGATTGCTTGCCAGAAATCTATTCCCAGGTTTCTCCTTATTTCAGTGAAATATCTCTGGCTCAGCACCTTTCCCAAGGTGGCTGATCTTATCGGGGCCTGATCACTTATCGCTTCTCATTTCCTTCGGCAGGACTGTCACACTAGAAGTGCATCCCGGGGACACTCAGGAGACCCACCCCTTCCCCCTTTTCCTGTATGGAGGAAGGTGGGAAGAGGTGAACTCCCCACGCCAGAGCCCTGCTCTAGGAGGCTCTAAACAGAACTAGGACCACCTTTGTGGTCAAACTGGCAGAGGTGGTCTCCCTGCCGTCCCCTCTGCCAGGAGCTGTCAGGAACTGCTCCACGTTGAACCCTGTTCAATGACCCCGAGCAATTTGAACTCATTTGCATGGCATGGAAGGCCAGGGGGCCCCAGTGGCTTTTCCAGCTCCCCCTTCCTCTCTGACTTCTCTGTAGACAGGTGCATGCTTCTGGCTTTGCAAGGGCCAGCTGGCAGGAGGACTCTAACTTGTCATCACAGAAATAAAATGTGTCACCTCTGTGTTCCCAACCTCTGTTCTTTCATGTTTAACCAGCACTCTGAATCTTTATAAACATGTCAGGGTTTCTATTTTTATTTCCTAATTAATTCAGAAAAGGAGCAAAAGGCATTGCTAATGATAGAAAAGAGAAAGGGACAGGTAGGACCGAGGGTGGCTTTTGGTTGGATAAGGCAATTGAATGAATACGGGCCATCCAGCAATTGAGAAATTACTTAGGGCCAGCCAAGGCCCGCGTGACTCTTGGGCTGCCCTGAACCTGGTCAGAATTTATGAACATGTTCAAACTTATCAGATACAATGGCAAGCTTTTCTTCTCATGCTAATAGACATGATATCTCATTTTCCCACATATGAGGGAGAATAAGAATTTCCACATATATTGACTTTTTAATTATTTGAAATTTGTTTTTTCTTTTAGTAGTACTTCTAAAACTATATTCTCTGAGTACATTAAACCTAATTTAACCTTTGTCTTGATGATTCAAAAATCATTATAAATATCTGGAACTATGTACTTTACTGATTCCAGAATGTTAACAATCTCAAGGGTATAATGTTTTCATTAAGTGAGCATTTCCTGCATTCCATTGTTACTTAAAAGGATAAAATAATAGATGTGGAATAATGCAAAGAGTTCTAAGTTTAGAATGAAAATTCTAGTTCTAATTTAAGTTTAATCATTAATTAGCTGGGTGACCTTTAGCGAGTCTCTTAACCTCTCTGAGCAATTATTTCTTCATCTATAAAAAGGAAGCATTGGACCTATAAGACTCCTAAGGTTGTTTAGATTTCTAAAATTCTATAATTTTATGATCAAGGCCCATGCAGCTGAGTAATACCAGATGTTCTAAGGACTTTTGAGGTTAGGATTATTTGTTTCTTAATGATACGGCTCCAAATTATTAACATTGTGTTGGCTTTGAAGCTTTCCTGTATTTCGTGGGTAGACAGACTATAGCCTGTGGGCCGAATCTGGCTCTCCAGGGTTTTTGTAAATAAAGTTATATTGGCACGGAGCCCTACGCATTTGTTTACATATTGCCTATGGCTGCTTTTGAGCTACAATGATAGAGTTGAGTTGTTGCAACAAAGCTGGGGTGGTACATGATGCCGAAAATATTTACTCTCTGATCTTTATCTTTACAGAAAAATCTTGCCAACCTCTACTTTATTCTTTTTAAAAATTCCTCAGTCTAGCACTTTTCATGCAATCACTCTCTCTCCCTCCCGGAATCCGTTTTAACTTACCTCATCTACCTTTCTAGGGCTAAGAAGCCAGACAGCACAACTAATTAGAATTATGTTCAAAGTCAGTCAGTAGGTTTGAGACAAAAATTTAAGGGGGACAGTCTTGGAGTGTAGCGCTGACTACATGGGCTTTTAGCTACTTAGTGGTCCTCCTTTCTTATATAAACCTCTGGGTCATTCTGGATAGTTATAGTTGAAATCTTTCCATAATTTGAAATGTCTAGAAATACTTGCTTTCATTTTGCTGACGGTGGTTATGGATTTGCTGTAAAATCCACTTCCTACATGTGGAATTGCGTGCATGGTTAGGCTGAAGGTAAAGGCAGTGAACTGAACTTGAGACCAAAAGAAGTGGGTTTAGCTCCTACTTAGTTGT
Source organism: Avahi laniger (assembly GCA_963575035.1). Taxonomy (NCBI): domain Eukaryota; kingdom Metazoa; phylum Chordata; class Mammalia; order Primates; family Indriidae; genus Avahi; species Avahi laniger. The sequence goes on along the minus strand of CAUYSK010041567.1, from coordinate 2,984 downwards.
CCCAGGGCTGTGTGACCTTAAGCAATCTCATCCTCCCGGTTTCCCCAGCCTGTTTCTTCATCTGTAAAATGGGAGACATGGTTACTGCATCGTAGGGTTTACTATACAGGGACACCAGGTGTTTCAGCTCCTCCCCTCAACTGCCATCCACACCTCTTGGGCGAAACAGCTGTGAAACTGATCTGCCGAATTATAGAACAGGAAACAGGCCACTAACAATGGTGGGCGAGATCACTGTTCCTTGAAAATGACCCCGTGACTCTACGTGTTTCCTCTCTTTGCTGTGGCCAGGTGAGCAAGCCTTGCTGAAGCTCTACACTCGGCTCAGCTCTTGGTAAAGTCAAACTTTGATTCCTTTTGGGTCCTTGTCCCGTGTGTACAGCTCCCCGGGTAGGAAGGGGGAGGAATTAGGGTGATGGGTAGGAGCAAGATGCAGACATCCGTGAGTTCCTGTCATAATAGCGTTGACCCCAACTCCTATCAGTTATTGATCACGGTGCTATTTGGCAGGCATGGATCCGAGACCATGTATGTATAGATGTTGTTGCATAGTTGACTGCCTCTCTCTGTGGTCTACAGGTCCCTTAAAGGCAGGAACTATCTTTTAATTTTAGCTGTAATTCTCCATTGCCTAGAACAGTGTCTGGATTCAACAAATATATGTTGAATTTCTTTGTCATAACCAAGATTTTCTGGTTGCTTAAAGGTTTCTTTGGGGTTGACTATATGTGCTAACTGTGTGTCTAGGTAGACCTCTATAGTAGGCATACATTTTAAATTGGTTCACCGTACAGCATTCAGGGTAAAAAGACAGCCACCTCGTGGAGGAAGTAGTCTTTCCTTTAGGAGATGGAAATAGAAGGCAGGCAGCAGCTGCAGCTCAGCAAAGCTGGGCTGAAACGTTACTGGTAAGACTTGTCTTAGCGCACTGCCGCCCAAGAGCACCACGGCTTTCTACCACCTGTGTACTTCCCGTGAGGGACACGGGCACCCCCCCTCACTTCCATCCTTTCTGCCCTTCTGTTGTTAGTGGGTAATCTGGGTCCGATAGTGGGAATTGAAAAAAAAGACAAATCAAGGGATGGCCTCTTTTAAACATATTGTACAACTCAACTTGAAGGTTATCGAAGAAAGGGCCAAAGCATCCATGATACAAACTATGTGTAAATACATACAGGAATCTCTTCCTCTTGCATATACTTTATTAGGCAATAAACAACAAATGCTGTATTCAGTCATTTTTAAAATACTGAATTTCTCATTTGTGTTGGACATTATTCTATTTGTTGGGGTTACAGCAGCAAGAAGGACAGAGGGGGCCCTTGCCAGCAAAGCATTTCTGTATAATTAGCAAGTACACAAACAAGTGAAATAATCGCAAATTGTGAAAAGAAGCAATGAAGGACACAAATGCTAGGGGCCAGCCCTGAGGAGGTGACATTTACAAAGAGCCTAAAAACCCACAAGGAGCTCACTCTGCAAATGGTGGAAAGACCCATGCTAAGGACAGAGCCAGTGCAAAGGCCCTGAGGCTGTTGGAGAGAACAATGTGTGGGTAAGTGTGGCCCTGATGGAGGCCCAGGAAGTGGTCAGGGGCAGGCTGCTCTTAGAGGAAGAGGGAGGATGAGGATGGGGAGGAGGCAAGGGAGGAGGAGGAAGGAGAAGAAGGGAGAGGACACAGGCTTCATTGAAATGTCTTAGCAGCAGGAGCTGTTTGAAGTATGTAGCTGCTGTCACACACGAACATGAATGAGTCCTAAATAACCTCATCTCCCAGAAAACAGCACAATGAACATAATTTTCACTTTATAGTTTCAGTGTCCTGGAAGATGGAAGCTAGTGATTGTAGTACCATTTATTAGCCTAAAAGTGCATTTGCGTGATATGTCCCGTGTCCTGAATTACTAATTTTTGACAAAGCAAAATAATAAAGGCAGTATCTTGTGACTTTAAAAGCCAAGCATTTGTTGCATTTAAAAAAAAAAAAATTTAAGTTATTTCTTCCCTGTAGGAAAGTAAAGAAATCCATGATAAAATAATAATTAAATGCTGACAGTGCTAAATTTCTACCCAGCGTGAGCTGGCAGCCGTTTCACACCAAAACATTAGGTCATTTGAAGAAAAAAATCTGATTAAATACCTCCGTAGGCTTTTCTGATTAGCCGTTCTTCAAAGGCTCGGTGACAGTAATGAAAGGGTGTAATCTGACAGCCGCAATTTACTTTTGGAAAAAAAGGTAAAATAGTGTAGCGTGTATGGGTGAGGTTTTTGCAGGAATTTCTTGTTGGTCTTTACCAGCGGGGTTTGTTTTACTAATCATTGGTTTCTAGCCGTTCCGAAGAGCCCACCAGCCAGGAACTATGTGAGATGAAAAGTATGTTATGTTCTGGGGTGAGAGTGATGGCGACGACTTAAGTGCCAGGCTTTCTTTCCTTTCTTTTTTTTTCCCTTCTCCGCGCAGCGGGTTTCGTATTTCCGGGGTTAGATGACCTTGACAGGGGCAGGTTTGGGGAATGAAGCGCGGTTGCAGAGGCTCTGCTCGCATCCCGTGTATTCATTTTCTGCGTTTGGCAGCTGCCGGCGTCTCTTTGTATTAACTCGCCGCGGCGCGAGGGCTGCGGGCCAGATCCGACGTGAAGACAGAATGATCGCGTGGCACCCGGTAAACGCAGCCGCCGCCACTAATGACTCTTTCTTTTCAGTTTCTCCTTCACTTCTGCGTGCGAGCGGAGGTTGCTTGAGTTTGCAAGTGTTTTACGTTTTTCAGCTCCAGGAGAGCTTCCCCTTCAGTAGATAGGCGAGCGCACCACTGTTTTGGCAATAGTGTAATGGGATCGTGGAGTTTCAAACCTGAGTGAGGCCTGAGGAATCATCCGGCCCAAGTACTTCATGTCTAAGATGAGGACAGCGGGTCCAGGGAGGTCAGCCTGGGACGCCTGGGACGTGTCACCCAGGTCCCAGGTGAGCCTGTGATTTTCCTTCTG
>CAUYSK010041565.1:0-17911 GCA_963575035.1 Avahi laniger | reverse complement strand
AGATCTTTGCTACCTGACAGATCTTTGCTTCTTCTTGGTTCCTCAGGCGAACGAGGTCCTCCAGAGCTTCCTGCAGTCACAGGCAGTTACAGAGGAATCCATCCTGCAGTCAGACAAAGCCCTCACTGCTGGAGAGAAGGCTATAGCGGGTACAGGGGCAGGGCTCAGCTCTCAAAGGGGTGGGTAGCTTCCTGCAATGCCCTCTGCCTGATCAGACAGGAAGATTTTCCTGATACCAGGAACTTCCTCCTGCTAGAGAACACATGTTCTGCTAAATCTTAAAGCAACATGGAAAGTGCGGTTTCACATCCAACCAGTCAGTGTCTTTCCTTCACATTCTGAAACATGCTCTTCCTGACATGGCCAGAGGGAGAATTCAGATAGTCCCAATCATCCACCTCCCTGCCTTTTCCTTTTCTTCTCTGAGTTCAGGAGGGTAGAACCCAGGCCTGACTGTAATTTTCTTTCCTCTGTAAAATGTTTGTGGAACAGCGGAGAGGGCCATGAAGGAGGCAGCTGAGAAGGAAATGTTGGTGCAAAGACAGAAACAGAAGGAGCAGCAGCAAATGATGGAGGCTCAGGAGAGAAGCTTCCGAGAAAACATAGCCCAACTTACAGAAAAGATGGAGCGGGAAAGGGAAAACCTTCTGAGAGAGCACGAAAAGATGCTGGAGCACAAGCTGAAGGTGAGTCTGGATGAAGCCTAAAAATGCTTGAGGGGAAAAGCTCTGCTTCCTCGGGAAGGGAAGTTCCACAATTTTAAGAATAGTTATAATTCAAGAAGGAATCACGAAAGTATAGATTTCACTAAAACCTCAAATACGAACCTCTCAATCCCAATGAAGCTTGTAAGTTTACAGACTCCAGCACCATCTGTAGTGTTAGCCTTTGGAGAGTACATGTGACATCCCCCAGGTGCTGGCTGCTGTGTGTGGTGAATATAGAATGGTCTCACTGTGCCCCAGTGAAATTGGTTTAGTTCACCAGTCCTTGGGATTCTTGGCACAACCATCCAAGAGTCCTGAATTAGATCCATCTGGTCTGAAGGTATCAGATTTGACCTGATACGGAATAGGGGATGCTGAAAGCTATGAAATTGCTTCATTTGTTTCCATATCTTCCTGATTCATCCTATACAACTAGAGTAACATACATTCTTTGGCCCAACCTGGAGCTTGACCACAAGAGTTCTATCCAGGGTCAGCAGCTCCCATAATTTGTTAGATGAGCATAGCCCTGCTTACTCAGTATAACGAATTAATTAGAATTAAACTTACATTCCCTCCCAAAGTGCATTCTTTGTGCTAAAACAAAACTCCTTGCCTCACCCCAGTGAGGGAATTTCACAAAGGTATGAACCAAGTGTGCTCCCACTACTCAGGCCTGATCACCTGGAAATTTTGAACAAACTCATCAAAGAGTATTCTGAGATGTTAGAGAAATAAACATATGCTTAAATGCTGAATTGTCAAATTGTCAAAACTCTGACTCTTACAAATTGGGGATTTGCAAAAGTGGATTATTCCCCCTTTATAGGTCCAAGAAGAACTGCTTAAGGAAGGATTTAAAAAGAAATCTGAAGAGTTAAGTAATGAGATAAATCGACTACAAGAAATGATTGAAAGAGCTAACAACGCAAGACCCTCGGTGATTTCACAGATCCTTGACACAGCTGCCAATATGTTCCTTGCAGTCTTACCTGTACCTGCTAAGCTAGTTGGTGTAGGGATGAAATATCTCAGCTCACATATTAGATAGGCTGAGTATTCCTGGTAAGCAAATTATAAAATAAAGTTTCTTTTGTTTTAATAGCATAACAGTGTTGCTCATTTTTTAAATATGTGTGTCACAGTAGTTTCATTCAAGCAAAGTTTAAAAATAAAAAGCAATTAATGAAGAATATCAGGGCCTGACATCCACAAAATCAAAGTTAATTTTGATTGAATTAATAATTTATAGAAAAGGAAACATGTTGGAAGATAGGGAAATTATTCATAGAAAGATTTAAGTAAAGCAAAAAGGCTAATGGTCAGATCAAGAAAACATTTACAATTTATATTATAGTCACAGAGATAATTTAAGTTATAATTAACTCTTGGAAATCTATGAGAAGAGAGCGCCACCACATTTTTTAAATAGGCAATAATATGAGAATAAAAATGTTTCATTTTACTGATAATAAAAGATGTACAAAGTAAAACTATGAGGTTCTTGTTTCACCTCTATGGTGGGCAGGGAAGAACAATTTGATGGGACACTGAGCTGGCAAGGGTTTGGGGGAACTGGCAGTGTCTCATATTGGCTAGTGAGAGTGTGAACTGTTTGAATTATGTATCAAAAATGTAAATGCACATACCTTTGATTTAGCAATTTCAAATTTAGGTATTTGTGTATATATTTGTTTACATAAGTTTAACATAACATAATATTAATAGTATATATGTTGCAGAATCGTTGTAAGCCAAAAGACTGGAAATAACATTTAAGTCCCCCTGGCAGCTACTGATAAGGTAAATCTTAGGAAATATTTTCAAAGTAATACCCTATAGTCACTAAAATGAAAAGAGAAGCTCTGTTTGCATTAACATGAGAAAGCCTCCAAGAGGTACCCTAAGTAAAAACATAATGATACAGGCAGTGTGTATAATTACTGCCACTGAATTTAGAAAATAATAAATATGTGTATATATTATTATCTCCCTCTGGTAAAATACAAGGTAAGCTAGTATCCAGGGTCACAACTGTGATAGACCTGAATAGTTAAGGTGAGAAACGGAATGATAACTTTAAATAATATGTTCTTCTGTGCCTTTAATATTTTGTATGAATTTATTCATATAGTCAAATATGAATAAATATAAATATTAAAATTAAAAATGAAATAATGTACACGAATGGGAGAGTTCCCGTGACAGGATGAAAGTGACTATTACTACTAGAAATACTGTGAATCAGCTCAACAGGAAACATCTGCTCATCAGAACAGGGAACTAGAAAGAGCACAAGACATGCATCCTAATTTTGTTTTTATCATGGCCTTTCAATAAGGATTTCAAAGTTTATTCCCAAATATATTTTAGATACAGACTCCCCTGGGATGTCTACTGGAAATGGTCTCTAAATTCTGCCCCGCATTTAATGACGATGAATTAGAAGGAAATATTTTCTTAAACTCAACATTTTAGGAATTGTTTTCAGCTGTCTAGTACTTAAGACTTGTAGCTAGCATGAACTCCTTGTAGTTCCACGAACTAGGCATGTTCTCTTGCCTGTGGGCCTTTGCACATGGGACACAGACTTCTTAAAACAACTGTGATTCCTCACCCTGTATCCCTGTTTGCCAACCAACCACTGCTGCTGCTTAAGGTATCCCATTCTCTGACTTCCCAAGACTGCACTAGGTGACCCTCTTTGTGTTTCCATGTCACCACACTGTCACTGCTACCACAGAACTTTCTATATAATCATGAAGTTGAAATTGCCTATTTACTTTAGTTTAGCTCCTCTTGATCTCAGTGCTTGGTCTCTTCATCTTTTCTTTACTTTCAATCACAAAACCCGCCACATAAACACCAAGTATGGGTTCATTAAACACATGAGCTTCCCTCCAATAGGGCCCAAATTTACCACATTCTCACTGTTTTCCCCTATCTCCAGGGCTCTCAAAATAAAGAATGCAATTAGCAACAAGTGCATAAGTGATTCACTGAATCGGAAAGGACATGAGCAATTGTCTGAGTCTGCTGCCCTTTTTCCTCGGAGGGACAGGACGACCCATGGGCTCTGTGTTTCTCCAGCTTCTCACCCATAACTACCCACAAATGAAGTCACCACCATTTCTCCCTGCACGATTACTGTGCTTAAAATTATAAAGAAAATGTCAGAGTCATGCAAAATTCTCATTTCTGCAATAGTTCTTCTATTCATTCAGGCTACTTCTGCTGCAATAAGACAATGTTCTTTATATGAGGATCAAAATCTCACTGAAAATGATACCCACAGGCTGACAGAGTAGAAGAATCTGCACATTGTCCAAACAGCCATCAGATAGCAACACTATGATTACTTCATTACTTTTCTCTTCCCTCTAAAGTCCTATAAGCACAGCTCTGCTTTTATCAGGGTTTCAAAGCAATGCTTAGTTGTCTCTCAGGTTCCCAAACCAAAGCCATGGACTGAGAAATGTCCCACAACTGAGTCCACAGAGATCCATTGGTATCTCTCAGAGGAATGCTCTGAATACTGCACATCTAGATGATCTGGGAACAATTAATGAGAGGGCAAGAGAAAATTCGACTTCCCCATCAAATCTTTCCAACATGTGACCACCAATGGGAGTAGGAAACAGTCAACCACAAAAGACACACCAAATTATAGCTGTTTATGAATTAGGGAGGGAGCAGGAGTGAGCTTAAGGACAAACAAGCAGAGAAAATGATTCTCCACCCACTTTGATATTCAGACATAAGTTGTCATCTGTTGAAATAAAGTTTATATACATCCAAAATAAGGCTCCAAGCAAAAGACCTCTCGCATTCTAGAAAATCAATAAATAATTGGTGTATTATTGAAAGTGTAACAGATCTATTTCCAGCATCTTCTAAAACATTTTGCAGAAGGCAGGTTCACATCCTTGGTTGCACATGGTATTTAGTTACAGTAAGAAGTTACTTCCTTATCCATTTCTAAAATCCTTTCTCCATTCTCAAGGACTTTTTCTATATCCTGCCTCACTAGTCCTACCTTCTCCACTGTGAGGCTGAGTTTGAAGCGCCCTCACAGGATTTATTTCTTAAGGAAACATTAGTGTTGGAGGAGAACTTAGGGTTGGCAACTTGTTAAAAATACAAAGAAAAATAGAGTATGTCTCTCTCCAAGAATACTGGAAATAGCTGAAGGAAGCAGGAAGGCTGAAGGGACAGTGTTGCATGGTGCCCTCTGGCCTCCTTAGTCCCAGATTAAATCAAGACATACATACGTGCACACTGAAAATAGGCAGGAAGTAAGAACAGTTAAGCAATGTGACTGCATCCTGGGTTGGTCCCTGTCGGTGAAGCAAGGACACACTCCAGGTGAACACAGAGAAGTTCTGTGACAGGTTTCTTGTTCTTTAAGTTAGACCAAGGGCAGACTCCTCTCTGGTGTGAGGGAAGTGGGGCAGTAGCTCCAATCCCCGGGATGGGACAAGCCAAGTCTGTGATGAGCTACTGGGCGTGCCATGTCTTATGTCATTTTCATAAAAGGGAGCTGGAACCTGTTCACTTCTACTAAACAATCACATAATTTACATCCCACGACCTCACCTTTATGTCAATTAGCAAAACGTTTGTTCATATATGGAAAAGAATGCTTCCGGTGCCAAATTGCTAAAATGTAAACTCATCATTTTCAGATTAGGACAATTCACACACTCATCGAACACCACATGCATCTACATTAAGTGCTCCTCATTTCAGGCCCAACCAAGGGGTAATTTCACATAGTGTTTCCTGTTTGACATACCTTAATATAAACAACTGTACAGAAATGAACACTAATGTATGACAGATGTTGTGTAAAATCAGTGTTTATTAAATACCTAAAAAATAAATAAGCAATGGATCACCATACTAAATACCTAGCAGAAAATCATTCTTAAAATAAGTGATTTTTAATCTTCAAGTGAAAAATTACTTTCTTAGAGTGTATGTCTTTTTCCAAGATAATAACATATCTCAGAATTTGAAAAAATCACACTACTAAGGAAAGTATTAAAATAAAAATAACCTTTAATTACATCAGTGAGCTAGAAATACTGTTCATTTTGGAAGATAGAAACAAACGAATAAAAAACAGAAGCTGGAGGAGGCAAGATGGCAGATGGGAAACACCACAAGCCTGCGCATCTCTGCAAGAAGGAGAAATTTTAGATGAAAGAGAAAAAAAACAAACACAGAGACAAACATAGATCGGATGAGGGTTGGAAGGAAGGGTGCCTGAACCCACAGGAGACTCCACTGGAAGAGACTGCAGAACTGGAATGAGAAAGGCATCGGCAGGGATTAAGCCCCGAGAGGCTTGGAGACCAATGAGAAGGGTAGGTTGAGTGGTTAAAAATCTCCTCCCTTGCATCTCAGACTGCTGGTGGTGGCCTCTGGAGCTGCTGGAGAGACCTGTTTACACCAGCCCAGAGACTGCTGCCACCAGTGAGCAGAGAGCTTCTTGTGGACAGGGCACCAGGCTCCCAGCTCCTTTGGGGTGCCTCTAGACCCACAGACCTGAGCCAGTCAGCAGGCGCCATATTGTTTCTCTACCTGCCAGGTGCCTTTGTACTCCCTGGAGGGGCCCCAACTCCTCAGGAACCATCTTGCTCATCCCCACACAGAAATTTCCCAACTCCAGCCCAGACTGCAGGAGCTATAGGGGTCCAGTGGGTCCCGGGAGATATACATGACTACAGAGACTGGTCATTCTGAGCAGACTGCCTCTCAGAGAGAGGGCCGGACGCTGCCAGTGTGCAGTCCTTCCTCCACCTCGTCCTTTATTCTCCCCATCCGTTCCCCCTCCCACTGCTGCTGAGACAATTTAGCCACCACCCGGAGGCATTCACAGGGAATGGAACTTGGACCTTTCCTTTGGGGCCCTGCAGTGGACTGAGGGGTGCTTGGACTGTGAACTCCCAACCTACCAGCCCTTCTTGGTGCTGCTTGCCTGGTGCCTCCAGCAGAGCGGGGCAAACCCAGAGGCGGAGGGACATTGAGCCAGCTTGGGCACCCTATGGGTGACTTGAGATCAGCATACTTCTCCCTGGCATGGACAGGGATTGATCTCAGGGTCCTAGGGGACCAGCCTGCAAGCCAGATCCTGTACACCCAGATTTCGATCACATTGCACAGGGCCACAGAGGGAATATTTGTGAATTAGTCTACTGAGGTGTGGGTGCCTGCAAGGCAGATCAGAATGGGTCCTACCCGCAACAGACTTGCTGGGAATCCCTCTTTCCACAGGCGGGGCTGTGCTCCCAGCTCAGGCTGGGATCCTGGAGAGGAACCTCCTGGCCCACATTGCAGTTGTGGGGGAGCTCTACTGTCTTAGGGTTCTACCTGCCAACCCAGGCCAGAGAGACACCGTGGACAAGAGGAGGGTGGAAAGGAGCAACGCCTGCTCCAGACTGCAAGACTGCGGGTCTCAGACAGCCCCACCTCCACACAGAGACTTTCTGGTTGAGTGGGTCACTTCAGTCCCTCCTTGGCAGCTTTGCCCAGAATCAGAGAACAGACTTTGACCCCTACTAAAAATATCTGTGAAGCTCGAGGGCAGGCTCACCCAACCCAGCTCTGTCCAGCCTCATCCCCCACCTGTCCCTGCTGAGGTGGAGAATACAGACACACCAGGAAGTCCCAGGGCCCCAGCCACCACCTGGGGAACTAGATTGCTTCTCCAGAGGAATGAGAGCTAGTCACGGGACCCCAAAACAACACTGCAGCTTGCTCCTCCCAGCAAACGCCACCTACTGACAGGGAAGTCAGTTTGAACACCCTTTTACTGCATTTACTGACTCATCATACAGGGTTGTGGTCGATTCTCATCCACAAGCACTACTGGCTCAGAGACTAAACTGAGCATGTCATTATCTAAACAAAAATCCAAAGGTAAGCAGCAACAACTGCTCCAGATGGGAAGGAATCAGAAAACAACTCCAGAAATATGAAGAATCAAACTGAAAGAACACCCCCAAAAGGGAACACCAACTCTTTTATAAAAGAGACATCCTCATTTTATCCACTCTTTAACACCCCAGCTATTTTCAGCCTATTGCCATCGTACCCTGTTAGACACTATTGCTTCTTACTTTGAACTCACAGAGTACTGGTGCCTACAGATTTGCCTTCCCTCCCCATCTTCCACTTTTTGTTTTAGTTGTTGATTTTGTTTGTTTGTTTGTTTTGTTTTGTTTTTTATATTATACCTCTAGCTCCATTCCTAGCAGAGTTTAGCATCCTGTTTTATTTATCTGGTGACATGTTTATCTGCCACTCCAGAAAGTCATCTTCTTGAGGTTAAGGACTGTCCTGTGGAAATCCACATCCACATAACCAAATACAGTGTCTATATTTTGTATGTGGCTGAGGAATTGTTGGTGAATTCAATCGAATAACATGTGCAACCCTACTGTAGCCAATGACTGAGACAATTTATAAAGGGATTATTGCCCACTGATTACTTCACACCTGTTATGTTCAAGGTACTGTATTAAATATTTTACACATTGGCAGTGTCAATTGTCTCTTTTTATAGCTAAAAGAAATAAAGTCCTGAAAGTGGTCAATGTAAATGGCAAAAAATATGGTTTGAATTTAATAATATCTTCCAAATGTATATCCCTTGACCTGTTCAACTATAAATACCACTACAGCTAAAACAGTGCATGAACAATTGAATGACTAAAGAATAGACTCTTAAGTTCCAACTATAATGCACTTTCTAGTGTGAGTAATAAAATCAGATCAAGTTAGGAAAAATGTTAAAGTTTATTGTCATACAAAAGTAGAGACCGTAAATGATCCCGGCAACTTCAAGCAGTAGGAAGCTCTCCTTACAGCAATTACAGCACAGTTTATAAAACATAAAGGAAGAAGTGTTTAGACTTTTTGAGATTGGCTATTATACATGAAAACATTATTTTTGGGGGCAAGCAGGACTGTTTGTTTGTTTAGAGTTGATTGGTTTCATTTCACTGAATCAAGCTGAAAAGCATGTGTCCTCATTTCAGGAAAACCAGAATGACTTAAGTTTTGGGTGCATGGATATGAGCAGATGGCACTAGGCTATATCTAAACAGTGGCCTCCATTTTTATTTTTCTTTATCTCTACATTGACCCTGAGATTGACTCGTGGATCTTTGCCCTGGTTGTGCTTCTGAGCAGCACCTTTGTCTACAACAACATGAACACCACCATCCACCAGGCCCTGGAGCAGCTGCAGTATCCTTACAGGAACGAAATTGCCATGTTTTATTTAATAATCTAGATTAATGATGATTGACACTGTTTCTTTGTGTGTGTATGGGTGTCACTCAGTGTCATGTATTAGGAGGGAAGATAGGGTAGAAGGCAATGTGCAAAAGGAATTTTCATGAAATCTGTTTCTGAGTGAGATCTGAATATGGTGGTTTAGGGTGCTGCTCCTTCTTTAGCTAAGATGTCAGCTACATGACCCAGCTAAGAGAGTTAATCAGGGAAAAATCCTGTCCAGGACCTGATGAAGTAGAAAACTCCACTGAGTTTGTAAGATTCTTCCCAGACTTGTTTGGATTGTACGGGATTCCACCCTGGAGCTGGAATTACATGGACATCCAATCACAGAAGATGAGTAGCTGGAGAATGCCTTGAAGCTGATTCCAGGTATCAAAGAATGACCTCGATAGGGCAATGTTCAGCAGGAGTGTGAAATCAGTTAAGCCCTGTCACTCAACACTTGAACAAAAATGTTTGTGAAACCATTGAAGCCCATACTAAGGGTGATTGGTGACAAGTGGCCATGTTTTAGTGGTTATGATTACGTGAACATCTCCAATGGCAGGGGTTTAAACTCACTGAGGAAATTTAGGGCCCACTATTGTACCAAATGATTTTAGACCAATGAGTGCCATGAAAAACTATTTTTGGTTACAATCAGTGCTATCACTTCCTAAGGCCCACATACCGTGAGACTCAATCAGTGACTCTTCTGTTCTATTTCAAGAAACATAGTTCATTAGATACAAAAGTGGTAAACGAATAATCACACAGGAAGTATTTGACCTAATTTCTAAAACATATTTCACACCCTATATTTTACTAATGTCTGTATAGTTACATCCTTCCAAGGCAGAATTTTATACACTAAATGGACCAGTAATAACATTTCCATATCCTTTCAGTAATGCTGCCAAAAAATCCTTCATCTTACTTTCCTTGCAATATCAACTTTTGAATTCTGCATCCATACACAATGTGTCATTCTTTCGATATTATAAATTTATTACCTAGATCACATTATAACCATCATCATTATCATTACAATCAGCACATACCAGTGTCATAACCATAATAACACTATAGCCAATTGACTAATAATTCGTCCATCTCATGTGAGATCATAACCTTCCTGAAGACCCAGTTGTTTGTTTCATAATGAATCCTCTGTACTTAGCACAAAAATACCTACCCCATTACTTGATAAATAAAAGAAACGATTTGTTTCACTTCAATTCCTGATTCTAAATCCTCTTTGGGAAGAAATATTTCTGGTTTCCTTAAGAGTGTCTAACTAATTGTGAATGTAAAAGCTAAAAATGTAAAGATATTGCATGTTCTACTTTCCACAAATGGTGCTGCGATGAGCATAATGGCTCACATACATGGAGCATTCGCTTCCTGTACCACGTATAGTTTTAGGTTATTTGTTGGATGATCAATTTGATTCTCATAATAATATAAATTAGGTATTACTGTCTTTCACATTATGCAGTTGAGAAATGTAATGTGTAGTGAAGCTAATAAGATGCCTAAGACAACACAGTCAGCAAGTGGTAGAGCTAATAGGGCCGATCTATGTACTTGGCAGCCATTAGACACTCAGAACTTTCCCTTTTGAGGAAATATTGTGCCATACCAACTTACATTCCTATTAACCATATCCAAAGTTTCTCTTTTCTCCACATCCTTGCCAACAATTGTTATCTTTTGAGTTTTATAATGATCATTTTAACAGGTGTCAGATAATATCAATTGTGCTTTTGATTTCCATTTTCCTCATGCTTAGGGATGCTTTCTTTTTGTTTTTTTTTTTTTTTTTGACAGAGTCTCACTCTGTTGCCCGGGCTAGGGTGCCGTGGCATCAGCCTAGTTCACAGCAACCTCAAACTCCTGGGCTCAAGCAATCCTCCTGCCTCAGCCTGCCGGGTAGCTGGGACTACAGGCACATGCCACCATGCCGGCTAATTTTTTCTAATTTTAGTTGTTTGGCTAATTTCTTTCTATTTATAGTAGAGACAGGGTCTCGCTCTTGCTCAGGCTGGTCTCCAACTCCTGAGCTCAAGCAATCCACCCGTCTTGGCCTCCCAGAGTGCTAGGATTACAGGCGTGAGCCACTGCGCCCGGCCCATGCTTAAGGATGTTGAAGATGTTTTCACTTAGGCGTTGGGCATTGAAATATCCTCTTTTGAGAAGTGTCTATTAAGGTTCTTTGCCCTTTTTTAAACTGGATTATTTTGTGGTTTCTGTTTATTTGTTTGTTTGTTTTTGTTTTTGATATTGTGTTGTATGAGTTCCCTATATATGGTAGATATTAGCTCCTTATCAGATGTATGTTTGCAGGTATTTTCTCCTATTTTGTAAAATACTTTTTAATTTTGTTGATCATTTCCTTTGCTGTGCAGAAACTCTGAGTTTGATGTAGTCCCACTTTACTTTTGTACTTGTTTGCCTGTGTTTTTAGTGTCAAATTAAAAAAAATCATTGCCAAACTAATGTCAAGGAGCTTTTCCCCTGTGTTTTGTTTTAGGAGTGTTATGATTTCTGGTTTTAAGTTTAAATCTTTCATCCATTTTTAGTTTATTTTTGTGTATGATGCAAGGGTTCAATTCATTCTTTTGTATATTCAGTTTTCCCTGTGCCATATGTTGAAGACACTCCCCTTTCCACATGGTGCATTTCTGGCACATTTGTTGAAAATTATTTGGCCATATATGAGTTAGTTTATTTCCTGGATTTCTATTCTGTGGTACTGGGCTATGTGTGTGTTTTATGCCAGTGTTATGTTACTTATTACTATTGCTTTGTGGTAGACTTTGAAATCAGGTAATATGCTGCTGGCTTTGTTTTTGTTGCTCAAGATTGATATGGCTACTCACGATCTTTTATGGTTCTACACAAATTCTAGACTTGTTTTTCTTATTTCTGTGAAAAATCTCATTGGAATTTTCATAGGGATTACATTAAATCTGTAGGTGGCTTTGGGTAGTATGGATATTTTAAACAATATTAATGCTTCCAATCCATGAACACTGAATATCTCTCCATTTATTTTATATCTTCTTCAATTTCTTTCATCAATATTTTATAGATTTCACTTTACAGTTCTTTCACCTCCTTGGTTAAATTTATTTCTAAGTATTTTTCTCTTTTTGATGCTATTGTAAATGTTCATTTTCTTAGTTTTGGGGAGATAGTATTTTGTTAGTGTATGGAAATGCAACTATTTTTGTACATGAATTTTTTATCTGTCAACTTTACTGAATTTATTTATTATTCCTTCAACTTTACTGAATTTGTTCATTATTCTTAGCAGCTATTGGTGGACTTTTGGCTACATTTCCAAAGGTAATTCAATCACTATCTTAAAGAAATATCTGTATTCTCGTATTTATGGCAGCATTATTCACAATAGCCATGCTATGGAAACAACCTAAGTGTATATCCACAAATAAATAAACAAAAAAGATGTATATATTATATAATATAATGAAATATTATTCATTCTTAAAAAGAAGGAAATCCTACTACTTGTGAAAACATGAATGAACCTGGAGACACAAACAGACAAATACTACATGACTCACCTTTATGTGAAATTTAAAAGAACAAAGTCAAAGTCATGATAATAGAGAGAATTGTTGGTTTCCAGGGGCAGGGGAGTGGGGGAAAATGGGAGATATTGGTCAAAAGTCACAAACATTCATTTATAATATAAGTAAGTTCTGAACACCTGATTTATAGCATGGTGACTCTAGTTAAAATAATGTATTATATACTTGAAATTTGCTAAGAGAGTAGATCTCAAGTATTCTCACCACACAAAAATGTAACTATATGAAGTGATGGGTATGTTACTTAGCTTTTTTTTTGCAATCATTTCACAATGTATGCATGTATCAAAACATCATGCTGTATATCTTAAGCATAAACAATTTTTATTATGTTAATCATATCTCAGTAAAGTTCTGAAAGAAACTCAGAAGACAACCTGGAAATCTTTCTGGCATTGAGGTGGAAACTCTTAGCTTAAGTATTGATTGATATTATGCTACTTAGGAAAGGGTAGCACAGCAACCAGGCAGGAAAAAAAGAATGTGAAAATATTTCAAACAACGGAGGATCCGTGTTTGCAGAACTGCAGTAAATCTGATTGTCTGCACCCTGGGTGGTGGCAGCATCCCTGGAGAGGAGGTGTAGATCTGGGAAGGAGGCTGCTGTGGAAGGTTCTCATGTCTCATCAAAGAGCTTGGACTTTTTGTTGTGACCAAGGAAGGAAAGAAGCACTGTGGGATCCTAAGCAGATGCAGAATTACAGGGTTAGATATGTGGCTGTACTGAACAAAAATTTCTCATCAGAAGACTAGATCTTTGCTACCTGACAGATCTTTTCTTCTTTTTGGTTCCTCAAGCAAACGAGTTCCTCCGGAGCTTCCTGCAGTCGTAGGTGGCTATGGAGGAATCCATCCTGCAGTCAGACAAAGCCCTCACTGCTGCAGAGAAGGCCATAGTGGGTACAGGGTCAGGGTTCAGCTTTCAGAGGGGTGGGTAGCTTCCTCCAGTGCCCTCTGTCTGATCAGACAGAAAGATTTTCCCGACACAAAGAGCTTCCTCCTGCTAGAGAACACATGCTCTGCTGAATCTTAAAGCAACATAGAGAGTTGGGGTTTCATATCTAACCACTCAGTGTCTTCCCTTCGCATTCTGAAACATGCTCTTCCTGACATGGCTGGTGGGAGAATTCAGATAGTCCTGACCATCCGCCTCCCTGCCTTTTTCAAAATCAGTTTGGTCTCTATGCTCAGGAGGGTAGAACTTAGGCCTGACTATAATTTTCTTTCCTCTGTAAAATGGTTGTGGAACAGTGTAGTGGGCCATGAAAGAGGCAGCTGAGAAGGAAATGTTGGTGCAAAGACAGAAACAGAAGGAACAGCAGAAAATGATAGAGGCTCAGTTGAGAAACTTCATGGAAAACCTAACTCAAGTGAATGATAAGATGGATAGACATAGAGAAAGTCTTCTGAGATAGCATGAAAATATGCTGGAGCACAATTTGAATGTGAGTCTGGACGAAGCCTGGCATTATCTGATAAACAATATCCTGGTTCCTCAAGCGTGGAAGGGCCAAAATTTTAAGCACAGTCATGATTCCAAGGAAAAACCTGAAAGGTATATATTTCACGAAAACCTTAAATACATGTGGATCTTACTGAAGCTTATACATCTAAAAAACTCCAACACCTCTGTAGTGTTAGCCTTTGGAGAGTACACGTGACATCCCCCAGGGTGCTGGCTGCTGTGTGTGGTGATTACAGGATGCCCTCACTGTGCCCCAATGAAATGGGACCTTAGTCCACCACTCCTTAGGATTCTTGGCACAAACATCAAAGAGACCTGAAATAGTTCCCTCTGGTCTGAATGTATTAGATTTGGCCTGATACGAAATGGGGAATGCTGAAAGCTCTGACATTGTTCCCTTTGTTTCCACATTTGCCTGATTCATCCTATACAACTAGAGTAACATACATTCTTTGTCCCAAGCTGGAGCTTGACCTCCAATGTTCTATCCAGGGCCAGCAGTTCCCATTACTTCTTAGAGGAGGATGGCCCTGCTACCTCAGTGTAACTGAGCATTTATTAGAATTAAAACTACATTCACTCTGAAAGGGCATCCTTTGTGTTGGAATATAACTCCTCTCCACCCCTGGTGAGATGGTGCTGAGGGAATTTCACAAAGGTATAAATCATATGTATTCATATTAGTCAAACCCAGTCATCTGGAAATATTGGACAAACTCATCAAAGAGTGTTCTGAGATGTCACAGAAATAAATGTGTTCTTATGAAATTATTAATTAGAAAACTTTGACTATAAAAAATCGGTGATTTTCAAATGTACATACTTCCCCTCTTATGGGTCACAGAAGAAATGTTTAATGAAAATTTAAAGAGATATAGGAAGAGTTAAAGGACACTGTACATCAACTAAAGGAAGAGATTGCAATAATTAAAAATGAAAAACTCTAAGTGATTTCCAAGATCCTTGATATCGGCATGGCAACAGTTTCAGTACTGAAAATGGCTAATAATATGCTAGATCTCTCATATAATTTTTGTTGATAGATTGTGAATCTTGGAAAGGAAATTCTGAAATGAGGGTTTTTTTATTTTAATACCATAACACTATTGTTCATTTTAAAGTGTATGTGTCCTAGTAGTTTAATTCAAGAATAGATTAAAATTAAAAAGCAATTATCAAAGAAAATCAGGGCCTGACATCTACAAAACAAACTGAATTTGACTGAATTAATCATTTATAGGAATGGGGAACTAGTTAACAGATAAGGAAGTTATTCATAGGAAAGATTTAAGTAAAGCAAAAAGACAAATGGTAAAATAAAAAAACCATTTCGAATTTATATTATAGTTGCAAAGATAATTTGTTAAAATTAGCTCTTGTAAATCAATGAGAAGTGAGCAACACCACATCTTTTAAATAGGCAAAAATATGAGAATGAAAATGTTTATCTTTACAGATAATATAAGTTGTGCAAACTAAAACTATGAGGATCTTGTTTCAGACCTGTATGGTGGGCAAAGAAGAATTGTTTGACAGGACACGGAGCTAGAAAGTGATTGGAGAATTGACACAGTTTCATTCTGCTAAGGTAAATCTTGAAAAATATTTTCAAAGGAATACTCTACAGTCACTAAAATAAAAAAGCACTATTTATACTAATGTGAGAAAGTCTCTAAGATGTATCATAAGTAAAAAAATAAAGATATAGGAAGTGTGTATAATTACTACCACTGAATTTAAAAATTAATGAATATGTGCATATATTATTATCTTTCTCAGGAAAGATACAAAATAAACTAATATCCACGGTCGCAACAGGAATGGACCCAAATAGCTGAGGTGAGAAATGAGAGGATAACTTTACATCATATATTCTTTGTGCCTTTAACATTTTGTGTGAATTTATGACTTATTCAATCTGATTAAATAGAAGAACTAAAACTAAAAACAAAATAATATCACATGGATGGGAGAGTTTCCATGACAGGATGAAGGTGATTAATACTACTAGAAATAGCATATGTCATCTCAATAACGAAAGGCTTCTCATCAGAACAGGGAACTAAAAAGGGCACAAGAAATTCATCCTAACTTTGTTTTCATTATGGCTTTTCAATAATTATTTCAAAGTCTAATGCCAAATATATTTACAAATATAAAGTTTCCCGAGATGTTGGCTGGAATGGTCTCTAAATTCTGCCCCATATTTATAAAGATAATGAATTAGAAGGCAATTTTTTTCTTCAATTCAACATTTTAGGAATTCTTTTCAGATGTCTAGTGCTTAAGACTTATAGCTAGAATGAACTCCTTGTAATTCCTCAAGCAGCAAAGAGTGATAGTTTGATCTCTTCTGTCCCCATTGGCTGCCCGTGATTGCCTTCTCTTGTCTGATTGCCCTGGCTAGGACCTCCAGCACTGTGTTGAATAGAAGTGGTGACAGAGGGCAACCACATCTGGCTCAAGTTCCAAGCGGAAATTTTTCCCCGTTTAGTATGATGTTCACTGTGGATTTGTCATATATGGCTTTTATCATTTTTAGGTAAGTCCCATCTATGCCTATTTTGTTAGGCATTCTTATGATAAAAGGGTGCTGAATTTTGTTGAATGTTTTTTCTACATCTATTGAGAGGATTATATGGTCTTTGTTTTTACTTCTATTAATGTGGTGAATTACATTTATAGATTTGCATATGTTGAACCATCCGGCATCTCTGGGACGAAGCCCACTTGATCGTGAAGGATTACTTTTTGATAAGCACCTGAATTTGGCTTGCTAGGATTTTATTGAGAATTTTTGCATCTGTATACATAAGGGATATTGGTCTGTAGTTTTCTTTTTTTGTTTTTCCATGAGCTGATGAGAAAAACATATATTCAGTAGTTTTGGGGAAGAATGCTCTATAAATATCTGTCAGGTCCATTTGTTCTAGAATCCTGTTTAAGTCCATTGTTTCTTTGTTTATTTTCTGTTTGGAGGATCTGTCTTGTTCTGTCAGAGGGACATTGAAGTCCCTGGCTATTACAGTGCTTCTGTTTATCATTTTGTTTAGATCAAGTAGGATTTGCTTTATGATTCGGGTGTACTTGAGTTAGGTGTATAAATATTTAGAATTGTTATGTCTTCTTGTTGAATTCTACCCTTTACTATTATATAATGAACATCTTTGTCTTTCATTACTTTTGTTGATTTGAAGACTAGGTTATCTGAAGTCAGAACTGCTGTGCCAGCTTTCTTTTATTTTCCATTTACATGGAATATTGTTTTCCATTCCTTCACCTTGAGTCTGAATGCATCCTTGTGGGTTAGATGTGTTTCCTGAAGACAGTAGATATTTGGTTTGTGTATATTTATCCATTTGGCCAGTCTACGTCTCTTTAGTGGACAGTTCAAGCCATTCACATTTATCAAAAGAATTGGTAATTGGGGAAGATTTCTGTTCATGTTGTTGAGTTGATCTTTGTTGCTTTGTTTTCTCTCTTAAGCCATTGTGGTATCTGGCCTTTGACCTTTAATTTTTGGATGATTTTACACTGGTGAGTGTCTATTGTACTGATCCATGTGTAGCACTCTTCTGAGTACATCCTGGAGGGCAGGTCTTGTCTTGAAGTGTTACGGCAAGTGTCAGTGACCAGTCCCAGGGGAATAACCGAGCGGCACGCAGAGAGTTGGAGAGTCAGAGAGTTTTATTGCCGGCAGCCCAGATTGAGGTCAAGCCTCCCAGAATCTGAGCACCTTTTCCGGGTTTTTGTCAGGTTTTATACCTTTTCTGGGGGGTTACTTTTAACAAATCACACACAGGTACAAATGATTAACCAATTAGCAAAAAGACTTA
>CAUYSK010041561.1:0-16678 GCA_963575035.1 Avahi laniger | reverse complement strand
GCCAAACAAGGAAGAGGAGCGAGTATAGAAAACTAAAAGAGAGTGGCCAGTAAGATGGGAATGAGACCAGAAGGGCATGGGGCCCCAGATTCCAAGAAGAGAAAGGGACTGAAGGAGAGATAGTCAAGTGTGTAACAATAATGCTCTGAGATGAGGACAGAGAATTGCCAAGTGGGTTTGGCACAATGGAGGTCTCTGGTGCCTTTGGCAGCAGTGGTCTCAGAGGTATGGGGTTGGGGTGGTGAAAAAAGCACGTATGGAGTGGGCATAACAGCAACGGTGGGCTGGGAGCAGACACACGGAGTACAGACAAGTTTTCAAGGAGCCATAAGAGGTGTTTTGTTTAGGTGGGAGATTGTACCAAGTGTTGCAAGGACTTTGGAATCCATACGGTCATAAAATTTTGGAAGGAAAAGAGAGAATTGTAGAAAATGGAAGAATTCTTTTAAAATAGGAAATTTTACTAAGAACAGGCTGCAGAAGTTTCCTATTAGTACGTAGGAAGGAAAGTATTCAAATGAAATTCCAGAACTCTAAAGTGTCTACCAGAAACCCAGAGCAAATATCATTTTTAATGATAAAATAGAAACACTAAAGTAAGGATCAAATCGAGAATGTTAAATAACACTACTGTTATTCCGCACTATGCTCCTAGCCAGTGCAGTAGGTACAAAAAATAAAATTAGATGTAATATTTGAAAGGAAAAGAGACTTTCCTTATTTACATGCTATAAAATCAGTGGTATGATCTACGTGAAACATCAGTTCTCTGGATGTAGTTCCCAACATGAATGTAGGTTGATGTTTTTCTTTACATATAAGTAAGATGAAATTGAAACAACTTGTCCAAACTTCCCTTGTTGGTCAGTGATGTGAGTGACTACTTGGTTAAGAAAAATAGTTTTCAAATACGGCAAGAGTATTTCCTCAACTTTCTGTGCCATTCACAACGTAGTGACTACAGATATGACACAACTCAAGTTTAATCTCCATCTTAGGCTGGCTAAATACCTGCGGCTCGGTAATTTATAAAGAAAAGAGGTTTAGTTAGCTCATGGTTCTATAGGCTGGGAAGTTCAAGGGCATGGCCGTGGCTTCCGGAGAGGGCTTTTGTGCAGCGTTATATTTAATAGCAGGGTGGAGGAGGTCAGAGGGGAAGTGGATATGTGTAAAGAGAGACACAATCCGAAGGGTGTCCTGGCTTTGTAGCAACCCAGTCTCTCGGGAAATAATCCATTCCCTAGAGAGCTAATGTGGTCTCCTCAGAGTGAGAACTCACTCACCATCCCGAGATTGGTACCCAGACATCCATGAGGGACATGCAGCCCTGTGACCCAAACACCTCCCACCGGGCCCCACCCCCGAAGACCACCACACTGGGGATGACACTTCAACATGAGTTCTGGTGAGAACAAACTCAAATCATGTCCAAACCACAGCAATTTCCATTATTAATATTTTCTCAGTGACTTTATTAAATCTAGACAATTAACAGAACAATACAACAAGATCTGATCTGCAACATTTGCTGATCTCCACAGTGTAAATACAGTACTGTCATCGTGGTGGCTTTCAAGCTGCCAAAGTGGCATCACTGGATGTGGAATTGGAAGAGACACACAGTAGCACACCGTTATGAAGAATTTCCAGAGAGGCTGAGGTGGGAGGATTGCTTGAGGCCAGGAATTCAAAACCAGCCTGGGCAAAGCATAGCAAGACCCCCATCTCTACCAAAAATAAATAAACAAATAGAATTTCCATTATACAGAAACAATAGAAATAAATAACCTTAAGAGCATAAATAATAGTTAAATGTAATAAAATAATTAGCATATTATGAGCGTTGAGCATTTATTATCTTTTTGTTTTATATAATCTATTTTACTGTAAGTTTACATCATTTAATTTTTAATAATATCTATGTTTAATAACCACCTCACAAATTTCCTGAAAACTTAGCAATTCACTTTCATGAGCTGGCATGAGCTGTACGGCATCATATAATTGTGTATCTAGAAAATCAAAGAGAATCAAGTGAAAAACTAACAGAAGCAAAAGAACATTCAGTTAAGTTGGTTGGATACAAGACCAACACAATTATAAAATGCAGAGTAAAAAACATTGATTCGCAATAGCAACGAGACCAAGAAAATAATTAAGAAAAGCCTAATACATAATGCACAAGGCACATATTAAGAGAAGTATAAAATTTTATTGATTCGCATTTTAAAAGACACGAATAAATGAAGAGATACATCGTGTTCCTGCATAAGAGTAGCTAATACTGTAAAGATGTAAATTCTCCCCCACAGTAATCCATACGGTCAATGCAATCTCAATCAAAATCCTAACAGAATTTGATATGGACACTGGCAAGCTGATTCTGAAGTTTGTTGGAAGATAACACGCCCTGAATACATTTTGAAAGGACTTGCTCTCCTAGATATAGAAACACTCTATTAAAATTTTGGTAACTAAAATAGTGAGATTCTGCCAGGCATGGTAGCTCACACCTGCAATATGAACACTTTGGGAGGCTAAGGCAGGAAAAGCACTTGAAGCCAGGAGTTTGAGACCAGCCTGGGCAATATAGCCAGACCCTGTCTCTACAAAAATTAGAAAAATTAGCCAGGTGTGGTGGCATGCACCTATAGTCCCAGCTACTTGGATGGCTGAGGCAGGAGGATCACGTGAGCCCAGGAGTTTGAGGTTAAAGTGAGCTGTGATTGTACCACTGCACTCCAGCCCAGGGGACAGAGTAAGACCCTGTCTCAAAAAAAAAAAAAAGAGTAAAATAAAATAGTGAGATTCTGGTACAGGAATAATCAACTATAGTAACATATTGATGAGACAGAGGAAGAGTTTGAAATGTTTCATTTGCTACTGAAAGGTTAGGTAAGTGTGAAAGAAGGCAGTTCACATCAGTGGGAAAAGCAGTGAGTGCTCAAAAACTCGGCAGTAGGAGAATTGATTTTCATTTGGAAAAAGCAACTAAATGGTCATCCCTCATTGAAAATATATCAGCTATACAATCTGATATGTGTTCCTTTCCCTATCTTTTAATGAAAATATTAAAACTTCCACTATCTCATACCAAGCAAAAAAAAACGAATTCCAGATGCCTAGAAACGGTAAACATTAAAGAAAGAAATGACTTTAAGAAAGCTCAGGAAGTTATTTTTGTAATCTTGGCACGGTGAAAGATTTCCTTATTAAGACACAAATCCCAGAAGCAATGGGGGAAATAATAGATTCTTAAAAACAACTTCTGTACGGCAAGGGATTCAATAATTCAGGGTAAAAAAAGTTACAGACTGAGAAAGAAATATTTGCTAAAAATATTACAAAGGATATGTATAAACAATATGTTAAGAGCTCTTATAAGTCAACAAGAAAAAGATACACAATCCAATTAAAAAATCTAAGCCATCTCTGTCCAATAGAAATATCGTGTGAGAGACATATGTAATTTTAAATGTTTTAATAGCCACATCAAAATTATTCAAAGCAGTATATCTTATTATTAAGACATGTAATCAATATAAAAATATTAATGGGACCATAGGTGTGCATCACCACACCTGGTTAATTTTTAAAATTTTTTGCAGAGATGGGGTCCTGCTATGTTGCCCAGGCTGGTCACAAACTCCTGGGCTCGAGTGATCCTCCTGCCTTGGCCTCCCGAAATGCTGGGATTACAGACGTGAGCCACACACCTGGCCTTCTGCATATTTTTCAAGCCTCAATGTGACCCTTTCCATAGATTTTCTGAACTACCCACGACCTTACAGTAAAGTTCTTTTCTGCTTTCCATAGGCAGAAGTAGTTTGAGTAGCATGCAAACACGCGCTCTCCCCGGCATCTACCTATTGAGTGCATCTCCTAAATGTATCTCCAGTGTGTCCTCAGTCCCACCACCGCTCAGGCTCCTTGCCCCGCCTCTCGCAGCATCCTCCTGGCCCATCACCCTCGTGCTGCACCGCGGCTTTCACAAGAGCCAATTTGTTTTGCCGCTTTCCTAGCTTTGCCCTGGAATCGTCTCCTTGCTGGAGGACACAATCCGAAAACTCTTTTGCATGGAGATACACGGAGGTCAAACACCAGGCAATAAGAACACCCGTCGACCTCCGCCTGTGCTCCAGGCGTGTTCTAGTTGTTTTGCTGGTGTTGTCTCTTTGTTCTTTTGGAATTAGAGGTTTGTTGGCTTCCAAGCTGAGGTAGGGAAAGACTCTCTTGAGACTCAACTGCAGAGGAAGACAGAGAATAATCTCAGAACAAGAGCGCGACTGCGGAGTAGGGATGTTCTTCTCGAGATCACGTGGAGTCCTTCCTTACAGTTCTTGAATAAAATGTCCCTTAGTAATCCCCTCTGCATCTTTAGCTACAAAATTATTTCCCTCCTTATATCTGTGACCTTGCTACCTGTGTCCTTCAAGTAAGGTTTTTATTGTTTGGGTCTCCACGCTGGAAGCAATTTTGTGTGAGATTAATTAATACTTGGTGTTCTCAGGATGGCTATTTTGGGAGATATATTATTTTTTTAATAATCCGTAGGCTGTCTATACTCCAGGTAAAGCAGACCAGAAGAATGACATATTCCCTCTTCTATGTACCACAGCTCTTCAAATTTACCTTCCCTTCCTTCACCACGGATCTGTTCATTCTCTCACTCAGCTGAGGTAACTGCAATATTTTAACTACACAACTGCGTGATCGCCACAACCCTTTCACATCCCAGTCTTGGTCCTTGGCTTGCCCACTGGCGTTGTGACAGAGTTCTGACGACAGTCTTCCTCTTTTCTTTTGGAGATTCCTTAGGTACTAGATTGTAAATTGACTAAGTCCTTAAGTTCTTCCCCATTAGTGCCTGACCTCGTGGGTCCCGTGAAACTGCCTCTTGGAATCATGCCACAGATTTTACGGTTAAGAGTTCTGCAACTAATCTCTTGGGAGTCTACTAGAAACAACAAGTTGTCCTTTGGCTACTGCCCCGATCTGTCCCATTTTCCAGTTTGTTTGATTTTTTGTTAAACATCTATTGAATTCCTTTCATCGGTTTGAAACCCTAATGGAAGCAGCAGACATCAGGCCGGGCTATTTCCTCCAACCCTGTCCACAGCCCGCTAATGTACTTTCTTCTCCTGTCCCCTCTTCCTCAGCATCTTTCCTCGCCATGCGTGCCTGCAACTGTTTTCCTGGACATTTCATCAAAGAAGATACACAGTTGGCAAATGAGTACATGAAAAGACAGTCAACATCACTGGTAAAATGCAAATTAAAACCACAATGTGATTCTACCACGTGCCCACTCGGATGGCTGAAATTAAAGATACAACCATACCAAGTGTTGGATGTGGAGCAAGTAGAACTCTCCAACTGCTGGTAAGAACGTAAAATGGTACAACTACTTTGGAAAGGATCATACATAAATGTTTATGCGTAATAGCTCCAAACTGGAGCTATTACGCATAAACTCCTTAAGGTGAACAGATAAACAAATTGTGATGTATCTCTACAAGGGAACGGTAGTCAGGCATTTAAAATAAATGGATTACTGATACACACAGCAACATAATTATATTATGTCGAGTGAAAGAAACCAGACAAGGAAGAGTTGCATACTGTGTGCATACTGTATGGCTCTCCTTATACAGAATTTTAGGAAAAGCAAATTAATCTACAGCAACAAAAGCAGTGGCTGCCTGGGGTTGAGGAATGCGTGGATTACAGGAAGGTGAGTGGAATCTTTTCAGAGTAATGAGTATCTTCATTATCTTAATTACAGTGACGGTTTCAAGGGTGTATATATGTCAAAAGTTATATTGTACATGTTAAAAGTATGCAGTTTATTGCATATCAATTACACCTCAATTAAGCTTAAAAAAAAAAGCCAGAGCATGTTTTAATATTATGTTTTTTAATTTATCTGGAAACAAAAGTGCTGTTAAGTGCTGTTAAAATAGATTTGCAATTCATTTAGTATTCTTTAGTGAAGGGTTGCATATTGCTTATTTATTTGGCTTTTCTTGATTATTTTGTTCATGTTTAGTAAATAATGTCTTCAATTAATATAAATAATTAATTTTGATGCTGAAATCTTGTTATGTTTTGACCTACTCTCTCTCATATTATTAAATTTCTAGAATGTTATTGAGATCTATTTATTTTATTCTACATTATGAATTCATTCAAAATGTATGAAGAGCCTGTTAGGTGCAGATACTTACAATGCCCTGAGAATACAAAGATAAGTGAATCCAGTCATGATGGTAAGCGTTGATTATTGGCATTATGTTGAGCAAACATCTGCTAAGTTCAAATGATACTTTAAGTCTTTTCTTTGTAAGATGACAACACATTTTATTTTTATGCTTTTCTTCATCTAGAGACATTCCTATGAAGAAGAGGAATATATCGGAATCTCTGTTTCAGGCAAAAGGACAATTATTCAAGGGAGAGTTAAGAGTCCTCACCTGGACAGACAGAATGCTGGCGGGTTCTAGGATGCTCAAGTAGCCTTGGTGGTCACACTGGATCTCACGCTGATGGGTCCCGAGTTTAGGTGACCTGAATGAATGGGCAAGAGAGCTGGCCCCATCCGGGCCATGACGTGGAAGGTTATAAACAGGACATGCACAAAGGGCTACTCAGGGAGTGCTGTGGAAAGGTGGGGACCTTGCACTTGAGACCAGCGTCTCCAGCAGGCAAAAAGGGGACTGTCTCAGAATTTATGTAAGAGCGCACACAACACAATTAGTAAAATATTCCAGAAGAAGAATAAAATAAAATGTTACTGTCCGTCAACTTCTTTTAACAACTTGACATCATCAAATAATTTTTTAAAAAAGCAGAACAATTAGCCAACTTAACAATTATAATTAAGAAACATTTTCTAATGCAGGGAGTGCCATGATGATCTATTATACCAATAATTTTTTAAAACTTAAAAAAAAAACTAATGAAAAAAATCACAACAGGTAAAATATAACCTACACTCACCTACAAGCATGAAACTCTCACATATCTTAGCCTTGATTTTAAAATAATACTGAAATATTTACAAGTCAAAAATTCTTAAAGTATATCATAAATAAATATACAGTGCAATTTTTAAAAATCCTATTGCAAGAGGACGATATGGAGACAATAAAAGAGGTTTTATCCTAAGTGCTTTCTTGGGTCCCCATAAATGTTTTAAAAGACCGCAATTGTTGTTGCCCCATGAATCAAACTGGCTTCGTATCTTTTTCCAATCTCAGGTTGTGGGACATGAAACCCAGAACTCTCCTGCTGCCGACTGTGGAAGACAGAAATTACCGAGGAAGGGGAGACTCGATGAGAAAATAAGAAAAAAGAATAACGAAGAGGGAAAATAGACCAGAAAAATATTAGAGGAGGAAAAAAAGTGAAACAAGTTGAGAAAAATAGGAGAAGAGAAAAAAAGGAGAGGAAGGTGAAAGAGGGTAATGAAACAATGCAAGAAAGAAACTGAAAAATGAGCTTCTTATGTAGATTGAGGGGCCAAGGAGGAGCTTCCCTTTCACCCTCCGAAGGTTCCCGAAGGCAGATTAATAGCAGAAAAAGGCACACAAATTTATTAAGGTGCGTAAGCACTGGGACATCGCAGGGGGTGATTACCCAGGAGCCCAAAGCAGCTGCTGTACACCTTCTGCATAAGGAAGGGGAGATGGGGGACTGAGGCCATATGGAGGGCTGGTAAATGATTTTTAGGGGAAATGAATGGGCCCAACGCTGGGACAATGGTAAGTAAATTATTCTCTTTGGAAATTGAATGGGACCGGAGAACAGATAATAGTTGGGGACAAAGTTCATCTGGGCTACAGATGTGGTGTTTAATTTTTAGCCTCTTCCTCTGGATAAGAGTTTTATTCTTCTCCAGTTGATGGAAGCTCAGGGAGGAGATCGCAGGCGGTGGTGTCCCTCTTCGGTGGGTCCAGTTCTCAGGGAGATCAGGGAATCTCAGAGAACAGCCTCCACCTGTGCTTCGGAGTCACGGGGGACCCAGAGGAGGTGGAGGAAGGGGGAAGGTCACAGAGAGCTTGAGTTCAGCATGGCAAAGTGTGGTATTTTGGGGTGCCGTTTGCTGAGCCCCAACACAGAGTGTTGACGTGTAATTTGCTTCTGTCTTTATAGACTGGGGCAAATGATCCAGGGGTTGTCCAGTCTTGCTTTTATTACTACTATATTAAAAGCTAGAAATTCTTATATAACCTTCTTTTTCTTCCCTCCCAGACTTTCCTCACCCACCCACGACATGCGCCCCGCACTGGGCGGAGCAGGTCCCTAGTGGCCCCCGCGCTGCGGAGAACGGTGTCTGGAGGAGACGGCGGTCCAGAGGGACCTCCGCCAGGTTCACAATCGCGTGACTCGTGGACGCAGACCCGCGCCCCCGCGCCCTCGGCTGCTCCCCGAGCCTTTCCTTTCCCCGGTCATAACCTATCTGCTCTCCGCAGAGCGCAGCCTCTTGCCAAGCTATCTTGCAGCCAAAAACCATTTTCCTCTCACTTCCAGCGAAAAGAGGAAGACAAAATCCCACCCGTCCTTTTCTGAGCTGATTATTTTCCATTTGACATTAACGAGCTTCCCACAGTGAGGCCAAGTTGCTCCATTCAGATAATGAACTTCAGCCGTTTAGGGGTAAGGACCTTAGTGTGGCAGAGAAGGAGGAATGCTACTGTTTCACTGAGATCAAAGTGACACTCCAGCTCCTCTCCAAATGTCCCTGGCCCATCATGGACAGAGGAACTTATTGAGAAACTTTGAATATTCGTCCAGGGGATTTCTGTGTGAATCTGGATTTTGAGTGTCTTCAAGTGACCGGCCAGTGTTTCAGAAGAGGCACTGAAAACGTTCCGGAAAAGTATGGTGGCTCTGGATAAGTGTCTGTCACCATCCTCTGTTACAGAGAATGCTGAGCCCACAGGAAAAGGCACACGGCTCCGAGACGCTGTTATCAAGGACACATGCCCAGGAGGGCTCGGACCACATGGTCATCATTAAAGACTGGCAGCTCTCAGGGAGTAAGTGACGGAGAAAATACATACAGTGAGAGTCTCCCTGATACAGATTCCTCTCTAGACCTCCCGCCATGTGGGGATCTTGAAGTCAGGGACATTAAGAAGCAGAGTGAGAAGTTACTCCCAGGCACAAATCCGAAGCGACTTTCAGTTAGGAGATGTGGGACATGGGCTGATCTGTCTACACAGGCACACGCTTGCTGGAAACACCCGCACTCAGCAGCTAGCAGGACTTCAGCGTCTGCGGAGAAACAGGGCGGTGGTGAGAGGGATTCCACGTTCTGCACCCCCGAGGGGCTCCCCAGACCTGGTCGGAGGGTGAGAGAGACAGGACGAGGGCCAGCAAAGGGAAACTCATTGGGGACAGCAATGAAAGTGGATTTCTTTCCATGTATTGACTTGGGATCTATAATGAAAAGTGACAGATGAGTTTTCAAATGATTAATGTAAAGCTCCAGCCTTTGTCATTGGTAAGCGTAAGTTTGTAACATAAAGAATGTGTAGGTTTGCAGGTGAAGGTGAGCAGAGCAGGGGGCAGACATTCCACATTGACCAAGTTGATTTTATGCAAAATGTTTCGTCTTGTTATGTACTTCATTGTGCTCTGGCCACATCCTAGAAGAGCGTGACCCTGGTAAGAAAGGGGCCAAGGCTGGGTGCAGTGGCTCACGCCTGTAATCCCAGCACTACGGGAGGCAGAGGAGAGAGAATCACTTGAGGCCAAGAGTTCAAGATCAGCCTGAGCAACACAGCGAGATCCTGTCTCCACAAAAAATAGGAAAATTAGCTGGGCATCATGGTGCATGTCTGTAGTCCCAGCTACTTGGGAGACTGAGGCAGGAGGATCACTGGAGCCCAGGAGTTGGAGGCTGCAGTGAGTTATGATTGTGCCACTGCACTCCAACCTGGCAGACAGAGTGAGACCTTGTCTCTAAAAAAAATTAAAAATAAAAACAAATAAAAGTAAGGAACCAGAAGCAATAGGCTAGTCACTCTCACCTTCACCTCCATGCAGGACGAGGGAGTAAAACTATGCACACACACACACACACACACACACACACACAAACATGGAACACCTGAGTGTACTGATTGCCCTATAGTGGACAGCAGGTTTAACATGAGCAAAGTCTGTGCATCCAAGAAATACGCACTGAGCATCTACTCTGTGTAGGCAGTGGGCATTGGGCATGCGGCAGCAAAAGAAACAATGTTCTTGGACTTCTAGGGCTTTTATTCTAGTGGGGGGATGAATAGTAAACAAACACATACTCCAATGGCAGTGAGAAGAAATAGAAAGTAAATTCAGCAGAGTGAGGGGTTCAGGGATGGGGTCGATGCTGCTAATGAGGATGATCAAGGAAAAAAGGCTGTTCTCTTTCTAGCAGAGACCTGGAGGAAGAAAAGAAGGAAGCCGTGTACCGGGTAGAGGAAATAGGGAGTGCAAAGGCCCTGAGGTAGAAGCTGTATGCTTGGAGGACAGCAAGAAGGCAGGCAGGGCTGGAGTTCAGTCAGAAACAGTGAGTTTATCTCATCTGAAGTCTCCTTTTTAAGCAAAGGAATTAAATGCCAAAGAGGTTAATTACCTAATTAATTGTAGCTTCTACCCAAAATGATAAGTGGTAACGAATCTGAGTTCACACCATTGGTTCTTGGCAGAATGATGATAAGTCTTCTAGGACTGCTGCTAGTCCATATGGTACTTTTGGGCAAATTAGGAAAAGGTGTCCTTCCTCCAGGCAAATGCCACCCCACGCCCTGGGAGCGTTACTTGGCAGATGGTGCTTTGCCTGGATTTCACCTCCCACTCGCCCCTCAGTCAGGCACCCCGGGGCCGGGCCCAACCCGCACAGGAACGTACAATGGCCCAGAATCGACAGTGTCTTCCCTGCTTCATAATACCCCCTCCACCAGTCATCAGAGAGTTACAGTTCCCAGGCCAAGGGTTTCCAGGGTGAACTCTTAGTAAATTCTGGTCATACAGCTCACTTTGCAACAGTCACGCAGCACCCTGTTCCCTGGACCCCTTTGGTCTGTGTTGGGAACGGTGGACTCGTGGCAAAGATGAGTCTGCCTGACCACATATGAAGTAGGAGAGATGTTTTGGTTTCCTGTTTCCACTGTAACAAATCACCACAAACTTAGTGACTTAAAACGACACAAATTTATCATCTGACAGCTTTGGAGGCCTGAAGTCCCAAATTAAAGGAGACAGCAAAGTTGCATTGTTGCATTTCTTCTGGAAGCTCTAGGGGAGAATTCATTTTCATGCCTTTTCCAGCTTCTAGAGGCACCTGCATTCCTTGCTTTGTAGCCGCTTCCTCTGTCTTCAGAAGCAGCCGTGTAGCATCTTCAACTCTCTCTCTCTCTCCCTCCCTCCCTCCCTCCCCACTCTGCTTCCATCCTTACTTCTTCTCCCCTGACCCTGAATCTCTGCCTCCTTTTTATAAGTACCTTGCAATGACATTGAGCTTGCCTGGATAATCCAGGCTAATCTGTCCAACTGAAGATCCTACATCTCATCACATCTACAAAGCCCCTTTGTCACGTTAGGTGACACGGCAGCTTCCCGGGATTGGGATGTGGAAATCTTTGGGGGCATTGTTCTGGCCTTCCACAAGATGTAATAGGAGGCCGGGCATGGTAGCTTGTACATGGTACACTTGTAATCCCAGCACTTTGGGAGGCTGAGGCAGGAGGATTGCTTGAGGCCAGGAGTTCAAGACCAGCCTGGGCAACATATAGAGGTCCCGTCATCACAGAAAAATTTAAAAATTAGCCAGGCATGGTGATGGCATGCGCCTGTAGCCCCAGCTATTCGGGAGGCTGAGGCAGAAGGATCACTTGAGCCCAGGAGTTCGAGATTGCCGCGAGCTATGATTCACTGCACTCTAGCCTGGGCAATAGAGCGAGACCCTGTCTCTGAAAAAAAAATGTAATAAAAAGTGCTCTTACTGAGAAGGCCCCTTGCTCAACACTCTTCCTGGCCTTCAGAATTGTCTTAGAGATTCCTTCTTCATCTCTTGAGGGCTATCTGATCTTTCAAGAATTCATTAATAAGATACCAATCCTGCTGGGAGAGATAACGTGTTAAATGTTATCTGTAAAGATTTTTGTGGGAGGAAAAAGACCCTGGAGAAATAATTAGAGAATGAGGAGGGGTATTTGTGCACTCTAGGCAAAAATATCATTATTTCCCAGTTTTTTTCCAAAAGCTAACTTCCCCCCTTAGAAAGAGCACAGGATTGGGAATGAAGAATCTCAAACTCTAGCCGCTAACTAGCTGCTAACCACAGAAATTGCATTAATACCTTTGTGTCTCCTTTTCTTCATTGTGAACAGAATGATAACCGAACATATGGATGACATTTAAAAATGTGTACATAAAAGCCCCTTGGAAAGTGCAACAAACTAAATTCGCTAATATTCCGTTCATGACAGGTCTTTGACGGAAGTCGTCTCCTTTAATGGTCACAGTGGCTCTTTGAGGCAAGTGCCATCCGGCCTCCATTTAACGGGAGTGGAGGAGTGGGGGGAGGGGGAGATGCAGCTCAGGAGTTCCAGACCAGCCTGAGCAAGAGCGAGACTCCGTCTCTACTAAAATTAGAAAGAAATTAATTGGGCAACTAAAAATATATAGAAAAAATTAGCCGGGCATGGTGGCGCATGCCTGTAGTCCCAGCTACTCGGGAGACTGAGGCAGGAGGATCGCTTGAGCCCAGGAGTGTGAGGTTGCTGTGAGCTAGGCTGACGCCATGGCACTCACTCTAGCCCGGGCAACAAAGTGAGACTCTGTCTCAAAAAAAAAAAGAATGTACAAAAGGAATCAGGACTAGAGTTCCTTGAAAAGAAAAGTCTAGAGATTTAATAAAGCTTCAAGAATGTGGCAGGAGAATACGTGGTTGATCTGTTGTAGAACAGAGTTTCAAAACATTGTAAGGTGATAGGCAAGGTGAGTTGGATACTATTTGCTTCTCATTGTTTTAAAAATATCTTTGATGGGGAAGGTTGCTGATGTCTGCTTGATGACTACTTAGAATATTAGACCACAAAACACTGTAAAGTAGAAGGCTTCTTGGGGACCCCCAGAAGTACTCTTCGATTAAATCATATTGCTGATTAAAAACAATGTAGTAAGGGCCCAGTAAACATTTACTGCATAAATAAATCAGTGGTTATAGTGATGATCATTGACATAATATGCCCACTTTTAGAAGGTGGATTTCTAAAAATTTGTGAATCCAGGTGGAATATTTTATCATGTACTCACTGCTTTCTGCTCTAGATTACCGCTTAAACCCTGTGCTAAGGAAAGCTTGCAAAGCTGACATTCCTAAGTTCTGTCATGGTATCCTGACTAAAGCCAAGGATGATTCGGAGCTAGAAGGCCAAGTCATCTCTTGCCTCAAGCTGAGATATGCTGACCAGGTAAACTGTCCTGGGCTCTCCACAGAGATGTATTTATGGAGCCACCTCTGTCCCTGGGAATTTTCTCTTTTAAAGTCCCTACCTTGCTCCTATTTTCTCAAGACCTTTTTTATTTCTTTTTCTATTTTACCCCTTTTTTCTTTGTTTTTTTTTTCTTTTTTAAGAGAAAGTCTTGCTCTGTTGCCCAGGCTGGAGTGCAGTGGCATCAGCATAGCTCACTGCAGCCTTAAACTCCTGGGATTATAGGTGTGAGCCACCATGCCCGAGTCCCAAGACCTTTTTCATACCCTCCCCAAGCCAGGGGTGGTGACATTTTCTGATAGGCTGGTGTCTTCTCCCTTTGTCACATGCAGCGCCTGTCTTCTGACTGTGAGGACCAGATCCGGATTATCATCCAGGAGTCTGCTCTGGATTACCGGCTAGATCCTCAGCTCCAGCTGCACTGCTCAGATGAGGTAGGATTTGGGTACAAAACTGTAAACAGAGCTGATCTGAGAAGTGTTTATTGGAGAAACGTTCTTTACTTTCTTCCCCTTGAGCCCTGGATCCATGCTTAGAGGAAGGTTCATTTTCTAGGCTCCCTCCATGTTCTGAGTTCTTGTCTCTGACACTGAATTAGGCTTGATGTTAGTTTTTTCACTCAATAATGTTGGTTCCATTTTTCCCTATTGAACAGGATGTTCCTTTTCTATAGCTATCTATATATAATTTATTCTTCACTTCTCCTTTGTCTCTGTAGTCAATTCAGAACACCCCAAGACTTGCCTGAAAGATAAAAGTACTTCCATAATAGCTCTAAAGAAAGGTCTATCCTTGGAAATTATTGGACTTCGTAGCTAGAAAAGGCCATACGGAGAACCCTGTTTAACATACGTCAGTTTTAAGAGATCATAGCTAAAGCTATTTCAAAGAAGCTCACTCATAAAACTGTCCAAAGAAAGTTAAATTTTTTATGTTCGCTCTGGGCTATGTTTTAGAACCTCTTTGTGTGTGTGTGTGCGTGCATGCGTGTGTGTGCTTCCAAGTTGTGATTCTGGGGTTGACCGTAAACCTCTATAAATGTCAAGCATTTGCTTTTAGCATTTTACTGGGCTACGTAACCTTCCTCTTGTGGCATCAGGGAGTAGCCATATTTGTGACAAGTCCTGGGATCTGACTCCAGTCTCAGAGTTGGCTGCATAAAGAAATGTGCATTTACTGATTTTCAACTCTGTGTGCCAGTCGTTGTAAAGGAGAAAGGAGCCTAGCATCCAGTACAGGAGAAGGGGTGGGAAATCCAACAGGAAAGCTGTTTGAGATGAGTCCTTGGCTCACTTGTGGGAGGATCGCCAAATCAACACGTTTTAGAGACCAGGGGTTCTGGCGATAGCAGCAGTGGGCCAGTGAAGGGGGGGCTCAGATAGTGCAGTGTCCAGACCTCGTTGGAATCACCAGACTTTTCTGCTTTTGAAACTTTGTGCATTTCTGTGCTCAGGGGGTGGTCTGGCTTTTTGTGTGTCTCCCGAACAGATCTCCAATTTATGTGCTGAAGAAGCAGCAGCCCAAGAACAGACAGGTCAAGTAGAGGAGTGCCTCAAGGTCAACCTGCTCAAGATAAAAACAGAAACATGTAAAAAGGTAACCACCATTTCCTTTTTTTCCTCACTGCGTTTTCCCTTTCTTTTCTTTTCTTCCTTTTAATGCCATAGTCTGCATATCTTAGTACTAAAATTGAAAATCTAGGCTGGGTGTTGTGGCTCATGCCTATAACCCAGTGATTTGGGAGGCTGAAGCCTGGGTAACATAGAGACCCCACCTCCACAGAAAATTTAAAAATTAGCCTGGCACGGTGGCACCTGCCTGGAGTCCCAGCTACTTGGGAGGCTGATGCAGGAGGATCGCTTTTTTACCACATTTTAATTTGGTCTTTGACCATTAAGCTCCTATAACTTAAATATTTTTTTCACATATTCCAATTATTTGTAAATACATCTGATCCCTGTGACTGGACATGACTAGACATTCTTTAAGGGCACTGTAAGTGCAATACCAAAGCAAAATGTCAATACCAATACAGCAATAAGTGTTGTACATTTGTGGAAATCAGTGAAACTAAAACTAGTTCATTTCAGAAATGTCACATAAAAACAAATTTATCAAAATATTGCCACAAAACATACATTGTCTTACAAATTAAAAATGAAATATTCAATCTTTTTTTAAAAAAATGTTTTTAAAAAGAATTTCGTTGGTGTTGTTTAGTCATCGAGAATGTAAATGTGTATAAATATTTTCTTCTGCTAAAAATGTTTTTTTTCTTTTTTTTTTCTTTTTTTTTCTTTTTTTTTTTTTTTAGACAATTCTCGCTTTGTTGCCCAGGCTAGAGTGAGTGCTGTGGCGTCAGCCTAGCTCACAGCAACCTCAAACTCCTGGGCTCAAGCGATCCTCCTGCCTCAGCCTCCCAAATAGCTGGGACTACAGGCATGCACCACCATGCCCAGCTAATTTTTTTATATATATACATTTTTAGTTGTCCAGCTAATTTCTTTCTATTTTTTTAGTAGAGACAGCGTCTTGCTCTTGCTCAGGCTGGTCTTGAACTCCTGAACTCAAACGATCGGCCCGCCTTGGCCTCCCAGAGTGCTAGGATTACAGGCGTGAGCCACCGTGCCCGGCCGATCCTAAAAATGTTTCTGATTCCACATTATCTGAGTACTGACAGGAGTTGGTTAAAAGCTAAATCTGTATATTTTCCTTTGATTTGTTTATCATCAAATGATCCCACATAACTTTGGCGTGGGAATATTTTAGAATAATAATGGGGTTTTGTTTGGCTTTTGTTTTTTGTTAGTGTTGTTTTAAAAGGACTACAGTCTTCCTATTGAGCAAACTAACTTTTTTTTTTTTTTTTTTTTTTGAGACAGAGTCTCACTTTGTTGCCCTGGCTAGAGTGAGTGCCGTGGCGTCAGCCTAGCTCAAAGCAACCTCAGCAGTCCTACTGCCTGGGCTCAAGCAATCCTACTGCCTCAGCCTCCCAAGTAGCTGGGACTACAGGCATGTGCCACCATGCCTGGCTAATTTTTTCTACATATTTTTAGCTGTCCAATTAATTTCTTTCTATTTTTGGTAGAGACGGGGTCTCGCTCTTGCTCAGGCTGGTCTTGAACTCCTGAGCTCAAACAATCCGCCTGCCTCGGCCTCCCAGAGTGCTAGGATTACAGGCGTGAGCCACC